>SNQJ01S0028137.1:9261-70466 GCA_010110895.2 Picea sitchensis | reverse complement strand
TCCCTCTGTCGCGTGAGAGCTTGCTCAAGCAACAGACTGATAGGATCGTCTGCTCCATCATTTTTCTTTTCTTCCGCCATTGAGGGTTTCTTGGGTGTACGAGAGCGATTTTCCTCGAGAGAGACAAGCTCGAGACCCAAATTGCTATACTCGGACCTCGTCGGGGACATGCACTGAAAAATTATTAAGAGCAGCCTGCTCTGATACCACTGATCCAGATTATTTTCGGCATGAAATGAGAGCGGAGATATAATAAATAAATGCACAAAAATATTGCATATATTCAATAATATAATAGAAATGTATCGAAGATGTAACCATAAACACAGATATACAGTAATACATGATTTCTATTAATGAAAGAAATGTATAGAGACTGTAAAAATACAGAGTGGAAGACTCGCTAGAATGGTGGCAGCTTATCTCTGAGAAGAGATGTGACGGCTACTCGCATTCGCAAGAAGATGATTACAATGAGGCTCTAAAGGCCCTTTTACAATAAACAAGAATTCCAAAAGTCCTAGACATCCAAAAACCTAACCCTAGGAGATGAAGCGCCAAAAGTCATGTGGGCCCCGTTTGGGTAAGTGAGTACATCAACTTCTTGGGGTCGTAACTTTTGCATACGATCTCTGTTTTAGGCATGTGATAGCTCGTTGGAAAGGTATTGTCGAGGAGATTCATTTTGGGGGCTCAATTATGCCTTCATATATCATTGAGAAACTCGATATTGAAAAAAATTCATTTGGACCCTCAAAATGGCCCTGGAAGTTAAAACCTGCTAAAAATAGTAAATTGCCAAAATGGCCAGAAAACTGTTTTTGAACCATTTGGAAAAGGTGGGTGCCCACCGATATCCACCTGGATCAAAATGACTACAGAAATCAACTCTCTTCCTAAGTATGCTATATAAAAAATATGATAGCAAGACACGATAAAAGGCATACCTCATCTAGACGTTCAATGAATTCCACCATTGAGCACTTGACCCAAAGCAATATACCTGTGACTAGTCCTCAACAAACAAGCAAAGAAAGAATATGGTGATATTATATGATGTTAGCACATTCAATAGCATAATCCATTAATAAACATGACAAATACGCCCATGGAATAATAATTCAAATATTTGCAAGATATCAATTGGATGAGAAAAGAGTATTTCTATTAATATATGATAAACAAAAGTGAAAATGTTACAGACTTCCATGTCGGCACGGTTCGGAACTGATAAACTAAGTTCCTTCCAATTGGGCCTCCACTAGTTCAATCCTCCACCAAAGGAAAGATCATAAGAGAGAAACAATGAGGTTCTCAATCAATAAGGGAAGAGATTGGGGGATGAACATTGTGTTCAGACTTAAAGGACAAAGGGATGCAGACTCAATATGAAGTAAATAATTTCTCCATAGTAACTTTTCTCTCAAAGTTGAATTCTTTCTCCTCTTTCCATTGCTCAGAATTGGCCCATTTATAGCCTTCAAAAATGGAACTGAAGGTCCGAGTTAGAACGTTTCCAGTATATGGAAGGCCAAGGATCATAGATCTCTTGTCGTGACATGGAAACCTGACATTAATTTTCATTTTCTGGCAAAAATATCGATGTACACGCGTTTTAGTGGAGCAACGTGTATATACACATGTTGTATAGTAGGCAAGATGCGTACATGTGGACAAATATTTATTTTTAGCTCTGGATTTTATAAATAGGGATGATAACTCTGCATGGGGAAATGGGGAAAGGCCTTCTGTGCAAGATTGTATAGGGTGAGGAAAATATTTCTATAACAGATGCCCCCTAATGTGTGAGGTCAGAGGAGTATCTGCGATGGCCGAAATACATTATAAACAACCCAAAAGTGGAGTGATGGGGAACCAGCTGGAAGAACTAGTTGCTCATTACATTTTGCACTAAATTTGCATACATGGCTGCTAGTAAAATTACACTGCAGATCCATGTGAAAATATACCAAACAAGTGTCTGTGGCCATGAATAGGCAAATACAAATGCGGTTATATTCCAAAAGCAGTCATAGTCACGAACAAGGCCTAGCAGAACCAATCTCAAAATCAATCTAAAGATATTTGTATACAATGGACTACAATATGAACTCCCATGATCACTGAATTCATATAGGTATTGGTCCAATGAAAAGGAAGCAACATCTTAGGGAAGTTGTGGCCACATAGTGATGTCTTCAAGTCTTCTTCACAATCCTCCAAGGGTCCAATTCTACATCATGTGAATAAAGGAGTTGAGGTCGAACACAATGAGACAACGTTTGATTGCCAGTCATTGAGGTATACCGTTAACAAACGTGAGACAACCTACTGATAATGAAAGTAGGTATCAAGGCATCGAGTACATTATTACAAGTGTGAATAAATGAGTCGATGTCAAACACCTGAAGAATCCATGGATTAAGAGACATGATGTATTCCCAACTGTTGATGGCGAGAGAGCCTGCCACTAATGACTGCAAGCCTCAAGGTACTCATAATACTCTAGGTCTCGTTTCCAGAATAGATGGGTTGAATTCGATGGAAGGAGACCTGCTGAAAGGAGAGCATTAAGGCATCTCTCATCAGTTAGCATGAGGTACAAAGCAGAAGCTTCATGATTTGGTGGAAATCGTACCAAGAACATGTTCATGAACCAATGACCTTGTGCATATTTTGCGTGTTCCAAGTGCAAGCGGTACACAAAAAACACCCTCTGAGTAGAAACCAATGATGAAAATTGTTGAAAAAGGCAAGGAAACCACCAATAAGTCTAATGGCATCCAAGAAACTACATGGATCCCACTGTGTGAATATATGTCTTGCATTCGAACACAAGGGAAACCACCCAGTCAATGACCAATGATGAAATGTCAACTGTTGGGTTCAAGGTTACCTACCAATAATGAAAGTAGGACCAGGGTTCATGATAGGACTACAATATCATGTGATTCTGAGACAAACTGAGGGTATGGCCGATATGCAAATTCAAAAGTTCTGAGAAGTGGATGACACAGGTTGATACACTTCCTTTGAACAAGAGTATGAGACATATGGAATACTCCTGCATCATGGAATCAATGATGAAACCATGAGATGTAGGAGGCATCAATAAAACTCTCTATAGGGACTGAAAGAGTAACCAGTTGGTAGAGAATACTCTGTAACGAGATTAGCTTCCTAAGGCCATGCTAATTCCAAAATTATGATGAAAAATGGACTCAATAAATTTGTTCTTTGTTCAAAGGTGACATGACTGCTGCCAATTCAAGATAATACTCCCTTCCTGCCTGTCTTTTTTTTTTTTTCATAAACAAATGAATGCTATGATACAGAGGAGGAAACGAGTGTTGTAAGTAAGCAAAACTAGTTTCAACAATCGAACATACCTATGCTCAATGCAAGGATATGCATGAGGGAGATGGACACTCGGGGGAATGTTCCCTCCTTGGTATAGGGTGTCAAATTGTGAAGGATATAAACAAGGCTCTGCTTGGTTTAGGATGCAAAAATTGTTGAGGAAAATGATTTATAATGCAAAGAGAGAACCGGCTAAAGGCTCAATACTGCAAGAAAGGGCATGAGATGCAATCAAAACTTAACACAAAAAAATGTCCTTTTTTATGACATTTAGTCTACTTGGTGTAAAAAAGGGATAAACTTGTGCCAAATAGATGTCCTTTCAAATCCAATTTACGAGTGTGAAAGAAACAAGTTCACTTGACAATCTTTTCGCTTTCTGAAAATGAGTCAGAAAAGAGATTAACTAAGACTCACGACCTTTCAAGTCAAAAATTAATGAGTGTGAAAGGGAAAAATCACTTAGCAATCTTTTCGCTTTTTGAATGAGTCAGAAAAGAGCTTAACTAAGACTCATGACCTTTCAAGTCCAATTTAACGAGTGTGAAATGCACAACCCTCGGCAATATTTTCGCCTTTTAGATGAGTCAGAAAAGATATTAAATCATACTCGTGGATGTTGTTCTAAGAAAAATGTAACGGGGGAGGCCAAGGCTCCCATGTAGGACTTCTGTGAAAGGTCAGAAACTTATGAAGATTTGACACAATCTTAGGAAAACCCCAATCTTTCCAAGTCGAGGAGGATAAAATAATTGTAGAGGTTACCTTATCTACAATATATCGAAAATGCCCCTTATCTAGAAGGGTGTAGAAGAAGGAATTCGAGGCTCTACAACATCATTCCAATAAAAGGAAACCACCCTAGGACTTGGAGGGAGCATACTTGAAGAGAGTGGAATTCTCCCTAGTGAAGAAGGTACACAACTAGAAATTCTAAGGACATGGTCGAAGGATGCATCACCCTCCAAAAGAAGAGTGGGATTCATCGAAGATTGCATCGGCAATGTCACTTCCTTAGGGTTGTCACCCTCCAAGATAAGAGTGGGTGTTACACATGAAATTTTCACACCTAGGTACCTCACCTTGAGTGTCGTAAGTGTCATATAAGTGTCTCATACACCTTGACACCATGGAATAACTTATGTCACAATACCTAGTCAATGTGGAGGAGGGATATATTACATGAAGGCTAAAATACCAAGTACACATGAATTATTATTAATATTCATGAAAACAAAATTAATTAAGTGTGAGAATCCACCTCACATTTGGTTTCCTATTTTTTAGGGAAGGTGGAGGATCTCATGGATGTTTGAAATATTTCCACCTTAAAAACCTTGAGAGATATTTCCTCCCTAAAATCCTTAAGAAATATTTTCTCCCTAAATATCTTAAAGATCCCTTTTTTAGTGGATCTGATGAGAGATCCTCTCCATGGTGGTTAGGCCTCCAAATCCTATATAATGAGGGCTTTCCATGGAGGAGGAGGGGCATGGAGAAGTTTAGAGATACCAAACTTATGATCTCATAAGGAAGGAAGCAAATTGGAGGTATCAAACTTATGGTCTTGGGAGCTTTGTGAAAGGGTTGGACGAGGAGGACTTGGAGTGGCTGCTACAAATTCATCAATGGTTTGTAAGTATCTCTTTTGAGTTCTCATTAATACATGTGCTTGGCCCGTTTCCTTCAAGTTTGTGTACATTTTCATGGACTTGTCTCTTTGGATGAATCTAGTTTTAAACTAATCATGGTAGAATAGGAAGTATTCTTTGTCTTTGTGGTTTATTGGATTGTAGGACTTCTTGAAAGGCTTGGGGATCAAGGCTCAACATGGACTGAGCAAGGACAAACATCATAAAAAGGTACTCATACTCTCTTCATCTTCTCTATTGAATAGTTTAGCTATGTTTAAAGGAATGTTAGTGATCGAAGTTAGCACTTTTCTAGCTTGGTTATAGGGGTCTAAGATCCAAGAGGGAATTCACCTGTCAATAGGGGAATTTTCCTACAATAGTGGGATCGACCGAAGATTTCATAAGCATGACCACTAGTTGAACAGGATGCAAGACAACAAGGTCAAGGGGTGCATCATCCCCTAAAGGAAGAGGGGTGTCAGCTGAAGATTGCATTAGCATGAATGTTGTATCAACCAAAGAAGGTTGGGAAGCCAAAGATGACTCAAAACCCGAAGGGCCCCTAGGAAAGGACCACGCTTCATATACCACAACGGTAGTAGGGCACAAACAATTAAGGTGATCTCCTTTGCAAAGCCTACAAAGGAACTCGGGCTTACATCATACATGTCTAGGCTTCTCAATCGTATGAATTCCCCCAACATGACTTGCGGTGGCTGGTAACATGCTCCCAACATGACTTGCAGAGGCTAATAGAAAATCCCCAACATGACTGGTAGAGGTTGGTGATGAATCTCCAACATGAATAGCAGAGGTTGGTGATGTATGTGCAGTGTGACTAGTGATGACTAGACTCGTGCCCCCCGCATGACTTGCAACGAGTGGTTGTTGGTATTCAACATGACTAGCAGAGGTTGTCAAACCATATCCAACATGAATAACAAAGGTTGGTGATATAATTCTAGTATGTTGCTGACCCTCACAAGACAAAGTCGAGGAAGGTAGGGTCCAAGGATCACTAAAATAGGAAGTGTGGAAAGGAATGGACATCCCTGTCGAAACGGGCCTATTAGACATGGCGTAAACATGATGACTCGGTGCTGTGAAGTCGAAAGTACCCATAAGGGAAGAATACATTCTGACACTGATATTTTCAGTTGTTGACTGATAATTGTCGATCACAGGGATCGATAGTCCAATAGATGCACTAGGACTAGAGTTTGCAAAGGATAATTGGTCGATCATCATGATCTTCCCCTCATGAGGAAAACAAAGAGTACAAAAGATGAACGATACGACTACAAACATAGAATAGGTCCAATTGTGTCCTAGTAATAAGTTATAATCAAGAGGCGCATAAACTACCTCGACCTCCACCTCTATTGTCTTCCCATGTAACTAGACCAGAAAGGTAGGGAGAATACCGTGAGGGCAGAAGGAATGACTGTCAAAAGAAATCAACATGTTCGATGACTTGGAAAGAGTCAGAGAACCAAGATCTTTCCAAAATATCAAGGACATCACACAAGTGGCAGCACCTTCATCAACAACCTCATGTTTGATGGTATACTTTGAGTACTCCATGTGGATTTAGAATGCTGCATGGTAAGGAAAGCGAGGCTTCACATCTGTGATGTCAAACTTGATAACGTTTGAACCACTGGGTTCTAGAGCTCCTAAAGCAGATAGTAAGGAATTCTTCTCTGAAGGACACGTCTGGAGTACCTCCAAAGGTGACATCGCACAAGGGGTTTGACCCAGGTCCTCAACAATAGAGTAGTTCTGGGTTGTTCTAGCATTTGGATTGTGGGTAGAGCACTTGAGTACTCCTTTCAGAATATGAGGCGGTGGCTCTATTTTTTCAATCTGTAAAGTCGTCTCCGAAGGAGGAGGAGGAGATTATAGGCCATAAATAGCTTGTGAAGAGATATAATATCGAGATCGAGTGGCTACATTAACTTTCACATCAACCATATTGATACACAAATGGTCGACGTCTTGCAACGACAAGTTTTGACTCCCACCAGCTGCATTTCCAGTGTTTGAGGAACTCGAGGCCATGTGTTGGTTATGTGCAAATGGATTCGTCAACACGGCATGTGGTAGAGATAATAGCCTCGTAGCTTCCTCAAGTTTGGGGCATAAATGGGTAAGGTGATCATCTGTACAAAGCTTACAGGGAAACTTCACCTTACATCTTTCTCATTTTCCCTCTCCAACATTATTATTCATCTTCTCATCATTACCATTGTCCTTGGGTTTAGTATTATTTTTCCCACCCTTATGATTATTACGTCCTTTCTTCTTATTCTCGCCTGGTTGTTGGTTACCATTTGGGTTTGTCGACGATTTCATGGAGTGTACATCCGCTGACCGATTGGGGTTGGAAGATATAGACGTAGCTGGCCCTCTTGCAGACTGGTTTAGAGACAACTCTTTCAAATGGATTTTCACCGAGTCTGTGGATTTTACATTGGTGGTACCTACGATGACATCGACATGAGGTATGGTCTTTTTTCTAGGGTCGTAAGTTGACTGCGGTGTGTTTGGAAGAATGTGGTATAACATCCTAGACTGAGCATATATGAGATCTAACTGATGGTCTTTAAAGATCGCTTCTTCCTTAGTGGTAACCTCGACTGTTGCAACATCCTTCGAGATAGGAGGGTGAAAAGACTTAAGGAACCATTCTAAAATAAAGGACAGGGGTATGGTGGTCTTAATCAACCTCTTCCATCTATGCCATTCTTGGATATGATCCGAGATATGAGTGGCGGTGTCCTGGCATAAAGTCGACAGAAGTTCTAGGCCATCATCATAACGAACCGACAATTGGAAGTGGTTAAGGAAGACCAATATCATCTGACTAAAGGTGCCATATGCCCCCCTAGGTAGCTCGATATACCATTTCGCAACGACCCCAATGAGGGTGCATTGAAATAGTCTTAATTGAATATAATCATCATTAAGGGAATTCAATGAGAACCAAAGGTGAAAGGTAGTGACGTGATCATCGGGATCCTCTCCATTCTTACCTTCAAACTTCAGAATGTCCGAAGGAGGCTTGGTGGGGATGGGGGGCCATGTAGGATCATGACTCACAGGGTCGTTCATTAACTTAGACAAGTCTGGCAGATTAAGCGTGGCCAAAAAAGGGAGATGGGGTTGCGGCATCTGTCCCCAAGCTCCCAGGAAATATTGTTCTTAAGGAACTGTAGCCCATCTAGGGTTTTGGTAAGCACCATGTTCCTATCCAGGATTATAAGGCCGTCCTCCGGGATGATTCATAAAAGGCTGGTTGGGCATCATTCCAATAGGAATGTTCTGTTGAGGGTTATAAGTATTTCCCCTAGCCGGATTGGATTCGGGTTGGGGATTTCCCAAAGGGTGAAACTGAACTCCTCTAGGTGGGAATACAAAGAATAGAGGTGGATTTGTCATGCCAAATTTATTATTCAAAATTGACTCTGAGGAGGTAGGGTTATAGGATGAAATTTGAGCAGAATCTTGTCCGTCAGGTTGGTTGCTCCACCCAGAAGCAAGAGAATTAGACCTGAGGTTAAAACCAGGAATGCCTCCCATATTAGGAGTCATTTGTTGGATTTGAGAACCATCAAAAGAAAATGGAGTATAATGAGGTGTAGTTCCCCCAAGCCCAATGATATCGTTAGTGCCGACAACTGGGATGGCATTCGAAAAATATGAAGTAAAGTTCAGCATACCATAGGAAAAAGGACTAGAGGCCATAGGGATGGATTGAACATTATATCCCGGTGAGTGACCAAGAGACCCAAAAGGGTTAGAGGAAAGATATTGATCATTCACTATAGATCGAGCCATAGTAATGATAGGTACCTTCGGCACTACAACTATTGTGGTTGTAGGAATTGAAGGGATGCCATTAACTATAGTGGGTGTGGGAGTCGAAGGGATCCCAGTGTTCTAAAGACTAGGTTCAGTACTCATTCTTGTAAAATCACAAGTATGAACAGTGGATGTGTGTGTACCACGCCTAATAACTCTATGCCTTTTAGAAGGCAAAGACTTGAAATCCACTGGTAACTATAATAGGTGAAGGGACCGGCGAGGACGTAGGTCCAACTCCACGATGACTTAAGACTCCAAAGAAGAAAAATCAATCCTAAGGCCAACTAGTAATCAAAGAGCACACCAAAAGTCAAATGGCCAATATGCATACAAATGGGGTAAAGTGGATGAGAGTGGCCTCCCTCTCTAAAGAAGGTATATCTCACCCAAGAGGGGCCTGAGACTCCCTGCTAAAGATCGGTGGTAACATAATCAATTATAAGGGCCCTTGTGGGCTTAACAACCAGTCGGTCGGATCCCCCCAGAGAGGTAATCCTCCATAAAGGTTGTGTGTTGTCCAACCCTTATCTGACCCAGGGTACCTACAGAATAACCCCTGCAAGTAACCTATGTGGCACCTAAGTCAAGAAACTAATAAACCATTGTATAACCGATGCACAGGCGAGCAGTCGTAAGTCAGATCCACTATATGGGTAGGGTAGCAAAGCCCGAAACCTTGAAAGAACCACCTCTCACGGAGGTAAACACACTAGAAAGATCCCCAGAAATATCTATGACGCTAAGAAGGTATTGGGGGGATATCTCTTCAACCAACCTCGTGCGACCTTGTGATTAACTCTGGTGTGAGCGGAGCCTCCTGATATTACCAATTATCCAATGGATTTCTCCACTCCATTTCTCAGACACATATGTTGATTTAATTGCCTTGGAGAAGTTTACTCACAAAATCCTATTCCAAGGCACTAAATCCTAAGCTAGTTTGTGTACCCTAGAAAATAAATTCGTGACTAATCAATTTTAAATTATAGCATTAATTTTAGTGGCCATGATTACTCAAAAAGGTATGGTAGTGAAACTCATGATGTTATGACTCTGCAAGAAAAGTAAATATGTAAATAATGCAAAGTCCTAACTTTAACTTTCAATGAATGATATGCTTCTAAAAACCAATGCAATTTTCAAATTCAACTCTGCAATTCTGAAGTTAAAATGCAATCTTTCATTACATGCACTAAGCTAATGAAACGGACTCAAAAGACCAAAATGCCAAGAAATGCAAAATGCCTATTCTTTTGTATTTTAAATATAATAAAATGAAAATACATGAACTGGAAAGGAACTTGATATATAAAATCTACTATGTATAAAAAGAGATAACTCAAGCAGGATACCAAGCAGCAAAACACCCATCCCAATGTACAAGGACAATCAAAATGAAAAGATGATGAGAAATATTTCACCCATAAATTCAACCACAAATAGGTTTCATGTCATCCCACAAGCACTTAAAAGGAACTATAGAGATCCAAGAAGGCTCAGCAAACATCAAATCCCACCCAACAACCACCAGACCAAGCAAACAAGCAAGGAAAACTGATGTACGTGACTGTTTAGGCAAACAAAGCGTATGTACGCATCTTGCGGAGGGGCAGCCCGCGTATATACGCGATTGTCAAGGAAAATAGTGCATATATGTTTCAAAAGACAGGGCCAGGCAAGGGAGAAGGATGAAAACTCAGACCTAGAGTGAACATAGGTTGTCAAGCAATGATACAACAAGAAACACAATAGAAACGAGAGAAATCTAAGGAGAAAAGTACTCCAAACCCTAAGAAAGAATATTCAATCCCTAGTATGGTCACCAATTCTGTTACGGGGAAAATCTCTCTATGGCTAGGGTGAACCACAACATATGGAAATGACTGCAGAAATCAACTCTCTTCTCAAGTATGCTATATAAGCAAATATGCTAGCAAGACAAGATAAAATGCCTACCTCATCCAGACATTCGATGAAGTCCACCGTTGAGCACTTGACCCAAAGAAATATACATGCAACTAGTCCTCAACAACCAAGCAAAGAAAGCATATGGTGATATTAGATGATGTTAGCACATTCAATAGCATAATCCATTAATAAACATGACAAATATGCCCATGGAATAATAATTCAAATATTTGTAAGATATCAATTGGACAGGAAAAGAGTATTTCTATTAATATATGATCAACAGAAGTGAAAATGTTGCAAACTTCCATGTTGGCACGGTTCGGAACCAAGAAACTAAGTTCCTTCCAGTTGGGCCTCCACCACTTCAATCATCCACCAAAGGAAATCTCATAAGAGAGAAAAAATGAGGTTCTCAATCAATAAGGGAAGAGCTTGGGGGATGAACATTGTGTTCAAACTTAAAGGACAAAGGGATGCAGACTCAATACAAAGTAAATAATTTCTCCAGAGTAACTTTGCTCTCAAAGTTGAATTCTTTCTCCTCTTTCCATTTCTCGGAATTGGCCCATTTATAGCCTTAACAAATGGAACTGAAGGGATGAATCAGAACGTTTCCAGTATATGGAAGGCCAAGGATCATAGATCTCTTGTCGTGACATGGAGACCCGCCATTAATTTTCATTTTTTGGGACAAATATCGATGTACGTGAGTTGTAGTGTAACAGCCTGTGTATACGCATGTTGTATAGTAGGCAAGATATGTACATGTGGAAAAATATTTATTTTTAACTCTGGATTTTATAAACAGGGATGATAAGTCTGCATGGGGAAATGGGAAAAGGCCTTCTATGCAAGATTGCATAGGGTGAGGCAAATTTTGATATAACACTCGTGACTACACTTTATATAGTTATATGACATGGATCTGCAGTGTATTTGATTGGAAGCCATGATTTAATTCATCCCGAGCATTGGTATGCTTGCCTCAGAGAGACAATTGTTATTTTGTATATGGCTCTTCCCGAACTCTTATCCTGGGCTCACTCGATTTTGTGCATTGGTAAAGTTTTTGTAATGTATTTCGACCATTAGTTACTCTTCTGAGATCATACATTAGGGGGCACCTATTATAGCCCTAAAATTCCCTACTCATGCATACATAGCATTGGCCCTCTTACTTGCATAATTTGTCAAATCACTGCTAAGGAGCTCTACTGAAAAAAACCAATTTTTAGAGCATGTACAGGCCCTGCACCACTAAATCCCATGTACATATGCTTGTTGCATGCTAGAAATCCCGCATACATATGCTTGTTGCATAATACACAGCCTGCTTATACCTCCAAAAGTTGCAAAAATTAAAAAGTTGTAAGGAATTTGATGGAATTCACAGGCTATTGGAGGTTTTCCAACAAATTGACCTACTATAGTCCATCCCCCAACCAAATAACCATCCTTTTGTCATATAAAGGAGGTGTTGGGGTCTCATTTCACAACCAAGCATAATAATAGTGAAACTCTATCCAATTTCACTTCCCTTCCTTGCCCAAGCATTTGCTACCTTTTGTGAATTACTGCCTCAACATTCCCTCATTAGCCCCTTCCATTTAATAGATTCCCTTTCCTTGAGGTGATTAGTATATTGTGAGAAGAGGATTATTGAAGGTGCACTTGGAGCATTTTAAAGAGGTCCAGCCCGGACCAAGTTCGTGGAACGGTGGCTGGCAAGGATTGTAAGTTTCAGTCTTTTTTTAATGAATAAAATAATCTCTTTTCCCTATCCCAAATGATGATGTTTTGTGTCTTTTATTTGATTTATACATGACATTTGATATCTAACCCTAATTTATGGATACAGATAGCATGCTTGTCACCTTGTTATCCTAGTCTTGGATGCAAGTCAGCTTTGGTAGGAGACTTGCAGTCTTTGGAACTACAAAGCTTCAGCAGATCATCACCAGACATGGGATAAAAGGTAAAGTTATCGATCTTCTTTTCTACTTCTCTCTTTTCATTTATTTTGGTATGTTTGGGGTAGTGTAGAAACTAGGTTTACTTTTATATGGTCATTTTCTCTATCTATATCCTAAACCTTGGTATAGTTATAGGGGGATTTTCCTGCTAGCAAGTATAAATTGTGGTCTTATGTATTTCGATCCCAAGTTCATTGCAATAGTTCTCAAATTCCATAGATGTGAACTCACCTCCATTATCTCTCCTTAAACATTTGATTGATCTACCAGTGCTCTTTTCAACCAAAGCCCCGAATTGCTTAAAAGTATTAAATACATCAACTTTTCTTTTAAGTAAATAGACCCAAACCTTCCTAGAGTAATCATCTATAAATGTCACAAAATATGACAATCCTCCAAGAGAAACTATAGGGGATGGTCCCAAAACATCTGAATAAATGTAATCAAGGATACCTTTGCTTATATGCCTTCCTTCTTTAAAATTTTGTCTACATTGTTTTCTAAAAACAAAATACTTGTAGAAATTCAAATTCGAAAACTTCAAACTTGGAAGTGACTTACGATCAACCAATACCTTAAACCCTTTCTCGCTCATATGACCCAAACACCGATGCCATAAATGAATAGAGTCACTTGCATCTTCAGATGCTACCACTGCTTGATTTACGTTTGTCCTTCCTTCAAGATGGTAAAGGTTCCCGAACCTCTTTGCCTTCATGACTACTAAGATGTCTTTGGACACCTTCAGTACTCCACCTTGAGTTTTACACTTGTAACCAGCACAGTCTAGAACTCCCAAAGATATCAAGTTCTTTCTAAGTTCGGGTACATGTCTTACATCTATTAATGTTCTTACATAACCATCATGCATTTTAATTCGGATGCTACCAACTCCAACAATTTTACAAGAAAAAACATTTCCCATAAAAACAACACCATCATCAATAGATTGGTAATTTGAGAAGCAATTTCTATGAAGACGCATGTGGTTGGATGCACTAGAATCTGACAACCAATATTGATGTTGATGTGAAACATCACAAGTAGACAATACCTCATCAAACATACCTGAACTGGAACCTGAAATTGTTTCTGCTACATTAGCTTCCTTTGATTCTTTTGTGGAGTCCTCCTTGGATGCATTCTGTTTTTTCCAGCAATCCTTCTTGAGATGCCCATGTTTTCCATAGCACCAACATTTATGCTTACTCTTCTTGCCTCTTGACTTAGACCTTGACGTACCCCTTTGACTTTGCCCTATTTCTGTAGATCGACCTCTGACCACCATTGCTTCTACTGTTGAGGTTTCTTTACCGGATTTTTTCCTTATCTCCTCAGACAACAAAGCTCCCACAACGGTGTCATAATCAATGGCATCTGTTGTGATAAACCACATAGTTGTGACTAGATGATTCCAAGACCTAGGCAATGAACACAATAGCGTAATTGCCTTGTCCTCATCTTCGAACTTTACTTCCATATTACTTAATTGACAAATCATAGTATTGAAGACATTCAGGTGATCAGTAATTTGCGTACCTTCTTTCATCCGCAAGTTGTACAACTGCCTCTTCAAGAATATTTTGTTTGACAAGTTCTTTGTCATACACAGACTCTCGAGTTTGGTCCACAAACCTGATTTTGTCGCCTTTTTAGTGATGTTAAACAACACCTCATCTTCGAGGCACAAACAAATAGTACTGAGGGCACTTGCATCCAAATCCTCACAGTCCTCGTTTGTCATGCTTGTCGGTTTCTTTGACTTTCCAGCCAAGGACTTTTGCAATCCTTGTTGCATAAGAAGATCTCGCATCTTAAGCTTCCATAGCGCAAAGCTATTCTTACCACTGAACTTTTCCACCTCAAACTTTGAACTCTGTGCTTTCGCCATTAGCAGAAACAACCATCCAAAATAAAATCACAACTTCTAATAAACCAAGCTCTTCGATTCAACGACCAGATTCTCTTCTCCTTCACTCTCTGTAATGAGGAAGTGGTACATGGATATTTAGATACGTAGTCATTAAGGGAGAGTGTTGGAATATATAATTCCTACTTATCTAATATGCTTGATAATGTATTGAGAATCAATCTCTACATGAGTTGTGTGATCCTATTCTTAGGAGGTTTTTTGAGAATTGGATTTGTGAGATCCTAGTTTGGTGTTTGGTTGAGATATTTCAACCCCTCCATTTATCTTTGAAATAAGTTAGATCTGATAACAACCTATATACTCTATATAATAGAGTCGAAATGTATTGATATACTCAGTAATTTATTATTATTTAAGTATATTACTCTACTCTCCCTTTTAATATTTCACAAATATTGATAAAATCTAAAAAAAAATCTTTGTGTTCCAGCTCACTTTCTCCATAAATCAACGTGGTTAAAGACACTATTTTTAGGGTTTCCATCTTAAATCCACGATTATGGGTTCTCTCTCTCCCCAACACGCATATAGATAAAGAAGTTCCTTCTTACCCATGCGATATGAATGTTTCAGCTGTCTTCGTAACTGGAAATGGATCCGGTTAAACTCTTGCACGGTAAACTACCTCTCGATCTTGATATTAAACACGGAAGGGTGTAGTTGCTATTCCCATTTTTTATTATCTCACCCATAAACACACTTGAGTGAATGCTTGAGGGAAGAAATATAAGGAAATGATACTGGGAAGCTTACCATTTACCAAAGGTACTCAATAGGATCTATAATATATGGAAATACCCAAGTCTTCCTTTACAAATGATATGGAGGCGTTGAACCACCCATAGCAAAAGTAAGCCCTCCTATTCTAGTGAGGAGGAACGATAGTAAGACGAACTATACTTACTGAGCGACGCAACTTCATTCTTGTGAATGGATTTCTCTGCATGATTCATTTTAGTTCATTGGATGATGGAAGATGCTGGTGCTTGTCCCTTTTAGGAAGCTATAGTGGTATCTCAAAGAAATGGGCTTCATTTTTTCGAGCTTCTCAGTTGCAAAATCTAAACTAGAACGAAATTGTCATGAGCAGGCTAGGCCTCTAGTAGACGGCATGAATACACTAAGCGAACCAAGAGACTGCAAAATTGAGTTCTCTTGCAAGGGGAAGAACCAACCTGGAACATCCTTTAAACATCGCCCACGTGGTCAAATCTGCAGCCGATATGGTTAGAACAGTCATTTAGTTCAAGGTGAAGCTTAGTGGACAGGTCATATATTTAGAATGTATTTAAGCCTCTGAACGCAAGGGATTTTTTTAGCTCTTGCTAAGGGTTTTCTTTTTCACATCAGAGTTATATGAACTTGTATGAAAGAAAGAATGATGGATATAGAAATATATGTGTTTCTTTTTAAGAGGTTATAAGTTCAAATTCAGAAAGATAGAATATATATATGGTAGATTTTACCAGTCAAATCGCTGGGCAGAAGAGGTCCCTTGTCCTACAAACAAGAGATCTCATACACCAATTTGATATCTGACTTGACAGTGATCTTAAAAATAAATTATTATTATTATTGGGTAATTAAACAACTATAATGTTGACCGCTATCAAATATTTAAGATCCTTGCATAGTCAGTATCATCAAATCCCAATTCAAATGTATTTATTTTCCACGGCCCCCAATCGGGAATGCTTCTCTCAGCGATTATGTTCATAAGAAAGGAGGGTAAAATCACTCCAAGAAAAATCAGCAAATAGCTTCAAATTGAAAAATGGCGGCCACGAAAATAAACGCGCTAGTTTTTGCTGGCAGAATCAAATGAAACGAGGATGGTATTGGCAGCAATCATAAGTGTGTAGTCTGTGTGTTAAGCGCCAACTTGGCTACGACCGACAGCGATGAGGGTGATAGCTCCGAACTAAGATCGGAAGTTAACAAAAAGTACTCCAACGTGCTTTGGTGAGGTTAAAAAAAACTCGACCGACTACACCGGCGACGTCCAAAGGAAAACCTCTGGTCAACCGAAGACAAGGGAAAATTTCAAATCAAATCTTACGTGATACATGGCACGAGAAGAAAAAACATATGATTAGGGTTTCTAAATCCTGTGTCAGAGAGAATGCCTTGAGGATCCTTATTAAAATGAGCTTTAGAATGTTACTTTAAAGGCCAAATCGACAGAACTCTACTATTGTACTCAATTGTTGCGGAACCTAGATACGAAGTTGCAAAGAGAAATGTTGTATGGATTCTTGACAAGTTCGGGGAATATGATATATGCATAAGCCATGTTTCTACAGTAAAGTTGAAAGACATCGGCTTGTGCATAATCTTTGGTGGCATGCATTAGAGCATAGTAATGAGGATGTGACACTTTCAATCGAGAATTCCTATTATTATGGCAGGGGCACAAACAAAGATTTTCACGACCACTTACTCTTTAAAGTATGTGCACCGACACCACTTGGAATAATTCGTGTGGTGAGCTCCGGTACACAGCCGAGAAGTTCATGCAAACTACTCTGAAATAGTAACGATCCCCCCGTGGACCTCCAGCGGACTTCCTTTCTTCTTTTAGTAGTAACTTTTGAGACAGGTGTCCATTTCACGTGTTCCTTATAACCTTGGAAAGGTCTCTCAGATATACAACTTCTCGGTTATGTGATTTGAGAAGTTTATGGAAAATTTCAATTAGTTAATGCTTCAATTTTATGGGTTTGGACACTTGCTTTTAATATTTTTATTCTAAAGCCACTCATTTGCTGTATGTGGAATGGTGCCATGTACCAATGTTCAAGGGAGGTAGAGGTCTCCTCATGATGTGATTTATACAACTTCTCGGTTATGTGATTTGGGAAGTTTATGGGAAATTTCAATTAGTTAATGCTTCAATTTTATGGGTTTGGACGCTTGTTTTTAATATTTTTATTTTAAACCATTCATCTATTGTATGTGGAATGGTGCCATGTACCAATGTTGAAGAGAGGTCGTACTCAACATCCTCATGATGTGATTTATGATCAAGGACGACAAAGAAAGAATAACAACAATTGTAGCAACGACAAAGGAGCAACAAAGGAAATCAGGCTCAAACGATTAAGGAAAGAGTCCAAACACTATAATGATTGGATGTCCCAATGTTCGAGCCAATCATTATGATAGATGTGGTGCACTACAACCAAAATCCATGATGTGCTAGATGAAAAATTCGAAATGTAACTACTTTTTTGTCCCCTCATCATCACAAAGAGAATAAAGACAAATGTTGGTAAATGAAAGGTCACGGGGGAAGGCAGAATCCCAAGAGTCACATTGAACTCTAATAAATACTTGAATTATATCCAAGAGAGGGGTTCTTGGCTCTTGAAACATTGTACATTTTTGAACTATTTTGGAAATACATTGTCAACTAAAATTGAGAATCCACTCCTTGGAGCTTTGATGTACTATTGTTGAAATAACTAATATTGAGAAGTCCTTTGGGCCATCTTTTGATAGAGAGAATAACTTGTGTGTATTGTTATTCTAGTGCGAACTAATTCAAGTGAAATGTATGTTATTCACATGGGATGTAAGGACATGTTTTCTTATGGACTAATCTGATGTAATCTATGTTACTTTTGCAGTTTTGTTGTTCTTTCTTGAGCGTTTGAGTTGTGAATGTATGTAGAAATATGACCTATAATTTTATGTTTATAGACTTGTATGCATATATTTCTAACTATGCACCTTTATGACAACTATCTAATTAGGGTTTATGCATAGTTTAGTTTCATCACAACTCATTCAATTATGATAATTTTTCCCTGGCTATGATAAGGTAGGCTTAGAGTAGGTTAGATTTATTTCATGCATTTACATAGTCTTCATCTACATATCTCATTTACATAACCATCCATCATTCACCTTCATCAGTGGATCGGGCCGCAACCGGTAAAACCAAAAACAGTAATGGCTTACGGGCCAAAAACCGGATGGGTTTCCTATTCCAAACAGTGAGAGGCCTAATTGGGACTTCTTACCGGGGATAACCCCTGCTATTGACAAAGAGATATTTTTAACCCATCAACAGAAATGGCGCTAGAGAAAGGGCCAGATGACAAGCCTGGCCATGTGGTGTCATTTCACTTAACTATTAATCAAACCATGGCTCTTCTTTGTATCTATGTATGGGATGACCCTTTGAGTCTTTTAAGTCCCACCGAGGAAATCCCAACCAAGACCGTTGATCTCTTGTCAAACTCTAAATTTAGTGGTTAAGGGCATGTCTCTTCAGTCATGCACCTCAATTAGTTTGACATCACTCGCCGAAATCTGAAGATTGTTTAGGACAATGAAACATGTTGACTATTCATCCTCACATTCAAAGGGCGAATTAAAACATGGTTTAGGATGTTTCCATCGAAATTGATTCATAGTTGGAAACAATTTATGGAAATGTTTATCGTTGGTCATGAAGATTATGTCTATGATGAATTCTTTGATGAACCTACAGAAATCCGTATCCTCGAGAATGAATATGTGGATAAATTCTTTCTAAGAGTTATGTATATTTATTATGGATTTCCTGAAAATGAAAAAACCTCAGACCAACAAATCCTTAATTGGTTTTCATGTCTTGTTTCTATGTCTGAAGGGTGTGATATGGATGATCAAACCATCTCTCATTCATAAGATTTAGATCCTACCATGAAGGATGTTGGGGACATAATATCTAAGCCTCACTTCAACATGACTATGGGGGATTCCTCATCAAAAATCTTAGACCTCTTAACCTTGAGGTGTGAAACATTTATTGTCTCCTCTTCAAAAAATTATGAATATACTTTGGTCTATGACAAATCCCTCATTGAAGAAATCCCGTCATTTTTAGAATCCAAAGATCTTCATCCACTTTATACAAATCCATTTGATGATAACTACCAGCATGAGAACCCATTTGTTTATCATGCAATACAATCCTCACATTGCTCTTTTAATGATGAAACATTGAATGATAAACTATGTTAGGGACCCAACCCCTCACATCGGTAGAATAATATATTTCCATGTAATAAAGGTCAATATTAATAAGGCCTAGCAATAAGGAAGAATAATTCCAATGTAAGAAGACCTAATAGAAGCTTCTGCTTCTAGAAGGATCTTCCTCTAGATGGTTATTTTGATAGACATATTTAGTATAAATAGGAGTCGAGGGTATGAGAACTTTTTTCTTGGATATTATTGTAATAGAGCTCTGCTCTGCTGGAGGTTGCCCCCTCGAAGAGGCAAGTGAACATTGCTCTCGGTAATCAAAGTGTTATTTCTGGTGTTATTCTGTTATCATTTTGGTAGTATCGTGGTGTTTTTTCTGGTTATATTGTTGTTCATCTGCCATTTCTAGTTATTTATTTTTGTTCTGCATACTTTTTATATCTGGAATATTACAAGTGGTATCAAAGCACATTCCTCGGCAAAAAATCGTGGGTTAATTTTTTTCATAGTAGAGACGTATTTTGGCGTCTTTAAGCTATAGAGATCTGTCGTTACATGCATAAACCCCTAGTCGGGGATTCATACAGGCAGGAAATACAAGTGGTACTTAAACTCACATCTCTTGCCCACCCTTGTAACCCATATTGGTACCCCTTCGAGTGGTAGCGCATCAGACAACACCTGTATACGGATCGACCTAGATCTCCTGAAGCCCTTCGTAGATAAACCGATCGGCTTCCTGACTGCTATAGTTCCACTGAGAACAACACTCGGGAATATACTCTTTAGTACCTAGGTAGTCGGGTAGTATGGCTAATTGTACGGTCTAACCTCCTTAGTTGGTGCCCTGGGATATTGGGTCGAGTACTATTGTTGGACCCCGCATGTATATGAGAGAGCTATAGCACAGGGAAAACCCTTGTCTGTAGAACCCTTGAATACCTAACCCTTCAGACGGAAACAAAAAACAGAACAGACAAGATCTATTGTGGTGCAACTATGTCTCATGCATTCGAGTTGCGAAATTACTACACATTTCTTCCTAGCATTTGGACATTTCATCACTGTAGTATTCTTCAGATCAGAGTATAACTCCGCAGGAGTTCAAAAAAAAAAAAAATCTGGATCCTGTTGGCACCATTATTTGATACCTATTCCATTGGATTTCTCTCTTTTCCCTTATCGCAGTCATACCTATCATTTTTCAGAAAAAAAAAAATTGTGGAAGCAACACCCTTATTTTTGATTTACCCCATTGGATTCAACCTGTCACCCTGATCATTGTGATACACTTCAACCATAACCCATTTTATGTGTGGTCCCACCCGCCCCTTTTCGTGTTCCCTCGTCATCATGGCCCATACCCATAGCCAAGACTTGGAAGCTCGCTTCATTACATTGCACTATAATTGTTGATTAAGATTGGTTGTCATTGATGTCAACCCTTGAAGAAAGACTTGTAGCACAAAGTTTTGGGTAATGGACCCAATAGTGTTTGATGTAAATATGACTCATTATTGTTTTTTCATGGTTGATAAGAAGTAAATATGGATGAACTCAAAGTGGTCCACTTATGGTGAAAAACCTCACGGAAAGACGCTTTGCGAAGTAAAGAGAACCCAGCTGAGTATTATGGAATAATGAGATGAAGGAAGAGGTAATTTGTTAGGGAGAATATCCTAGATGGATAGTTCTTGTCATGTCATTTCGGTGTTGTATGTGGAGCGTCACATAATTCCTCTGATGATTAGAGAGGGCCATGGCCATGAGAAGTTGGAGACCCCAGGTTTGGGTAATGGACCCAAGTTTGTTTGATGGGTAATGGTATGAGATATGATATATTTTGAATAATATTATTCTATATGGATAGTACATGTCATGCCATTTCTGGTGGTATGTAGAACGTCTATAACTCTCACGGTTTGAGAGTTATGGCACTGAGGTGGAGGACCCTCATATGTCATCTAGAGCCCCAAAAGGTCAAAGTAACCAAAGTGGTTTAAGAGATTTTTAAAAGGTAAATGTAAAGTGAAGTGAAGGTGTATTATGAAAATTCAAGTGAATACAAAATAGAATTATTTCAATAATAATTTTAATGAAAGAAAGTAGAAGTGGACCCAACCCTGAAAATAAGGAGAGTGGGGCCAAGTGACCTAGAGATGTTTTTAAGGAGGAAGCTGCGGAGGTATATAAATGAGAGGCAAGGCTCTCTGAACTGAATCCTGCTTGAGAATATTGAATATATATAGGTGTACAAGGTTTACAAATGATATCTAAGCCGAAATTCTGAGAAGAATTGAAGAAAGAAGACCGAAATGCAAAGGAAGGATAAATTCTTTTCATGGTGCTATCTAAGACATGCTATTTTCGGATACATCTCACCATTTCACTATAACTGTTTTCTATAATGATTCAAAACACAAGAGTGATACAGTGAGAAAACATATCCAATTATCCGTGGTTCAAAAATTCCAGCTTGTGGGTTGTTGTATTTTGGGTTAAACTCTGTGGAAAATGGGGTTTAATGGCTTTGATCCACAGAAACTAGTCAAAATAAGGTGTTTAATTAAAACATCATAACGTCTTCATAACAGATCAAATTCTATGAGACAAATGTGTTGGTTAGGGTTACAGTCCCTGTATGCTGTGTAACAGTTTCATATAATTTAATCAAATATTTTGTGCAGGGCCTTCCTACAAGGTCTCTCTCTAGAATAAGCCCGAGGCCGGCAAGGTATGCCATTTTTGCTATATCCTTCACGAGAAGTTCCAAGTAGTACCACTTGGAGAATTTCATAAAACACACCGAAGAACATTGTGTATCAGTTTTAGATCTTTAACACATTATAGGTTCAAAGTTATGATTACTTCAAGTTTAGGGTTGTTGACTGGCTTCCAGAAGCAAGAGCGTAATGAGACTAAAACAAATTTGATGAAAATGCTAGTATTTTTGTTTTAAAAGTTAAGGAAGGATTCTGGGAATGTGATCATAATATACATAAGGTCTATTACAGAGCTACAAAATCAGATTTGGATGATAGAGAAGTGTTGAAGAGTTTTGTTAGGAATTTACATGTTGAGTACATGGTTGAGACAGTAGTTGATAGTAGCACATATTGAAGTCTATAGTTGATGATGTTGAATTTTTAATGACGATTCATAGTTAGGAAGTAGTAGTTGACATGATTAGTAGATACTTGGTACATGGTTGGATGCACTTGTTTATGGTACATGTGTTGATTACAGGTTTGAATTTTATGGTTGGATTCACTTGTTTATGGTACAGGTTGATTACTGGGTTGGTTGCATGGTTGATGCACTTGTTTATGGTACAGGTTGATTGGGTTGGTGCATGGTTGATGCACTTGTTGATTATAGGTTGATGCATGGTTGAGTACACTTGTTTATAAGTACAAGGTTGATTACAGGTTGGTGCATGGATTTGATACACTTGTTTATAGTACAGGTTGATTACAGGTTGGTGGCTGGTGGTACATTTATAGATACATAGGTTGATTACAGGTTGATTCTGAGGTTGATGCCTGGGTTGATGCATAGTTTCAGATTTATTAGGCTGGGTTTCACTGTTGATATAATACAGTGACCAGTGTAGTGGTTCCGTCATTCTACCGCCTTCTATATAGTGCTGGGACGGGGGCAAAGGACATGTAAGTTTGCTAGCCACTGTATGGTTGTAACCAGAAGGTTGTTGGGGGTTGTAGCCTCTAACCTTCTAGTTGTATGAGATTTGGGAGTTGGAGTTTCCACCAGGGTTGCAGAAACTAGGGGTTAAGAACCTCCTTCCAATTACAAACTGGAAAACAAAAGGAAGTTGGTGGCTGTGAGTTGCACTTGTTACTGAGACATATAAGAAATAACATTTTGTGGTTTTCTCCTTTGTTGGGTTTCCACGTAAAACACTGGTGGCACTGTATGTGTATGATTTATTCCATTTGTTCATTACTTATTTACTCTGCAATTGTTGGATGTGTACTATTGATATAACACTTGGATTATATGGTTAAAAGGGTTAAATTTCTCTATTTACTTCCTCTCGACATTAACAATTGGTATCAAGTAGGACCTTCAGGAAACAATTTAACCACTAGAAGAGTCATGGATTATTCTGAGAATGGAGTACCAATGTTAATACAATTGGGAAAATGGTTTTAAAGTATGCGATATAGAACGAAGGACGAAAAGTAATATTTTTTGAGCATGAGACATATATTTATTTATCAGTTGTTGGGACAGGTAGTTCCACAGTGTCAGGAGGGATTACCTAAACCAAGTAAGAGAAAAGGTTGGTGAATGTTCATCAGCCAAGAACTTTTAGGATAAAGTTACATGACATATATTCTTCACCCATCACTTGATTCAGAAAATGCCAAGAAGATGTAGATACAAAACAAAAAGAAATATCATGTCGAGACAGATTCAGAAGGAAAGTGATGAAGCAGAAGTTGATTACAAAGAAAAATTGATGGTACATTAAATATCTAAGAAGAGAAAACAGGTATTCCGAGAAAATTAATTCTTAAACAAAGCAAAAGTGTTCAGGGTTGAAAAGGATCAGCAGGGTCATCAAAAATTTAAAACAGCTACAAAAGAGTGGAGAAGAATTGAAGAAACTCCTAGAATATCAAAAGAAATGTTTAGAAACCAACATAGCAGCACAAAGGGAAGATTCAGAAGGAGAGAAAACATATTGATGGATCATCTCAAGGAAATAACCAATGATTTAAACCCACTTGAGGAAGGATTTGGTCAAGAGAAGAGAAAAGAATGGAAGAAAGTTATGTACATATATCCAACTTGAAGAAACAAAGAGAACAGAAGAGGTCATGGAATTGAATGTGAAAGAGAAAGAAGAAGAGGTTGAGAATCTTGAAGAAGAAGTTGTCACACTAAGAGAGTCCAAAATAGAGCAAACTCAACAAGAGATTGAAGAGACAGAAACATCCATCAGTTGTAGAGAATGAAGAGAAGCACTCTACATTGCTAGAAAGAAGAATGAAGAAAAAAAAAAAGGAATTATGCAGAAATTACTCCAAAGGGAAGGAATCATGGTCAACTAGAATCTAAGAAAACTATTGAAGATACATCTTCAAGAATTTCATCCATATTCAAACACGAAAGGAAGCACAATCATGATCATGATCAGTCAAAGAAAAAATTCAGAAGGACTGTATACCACAAGAAGATCATTCCTCCCAGGTGGCGGTATTTTATGGTCATTGTTTTTATTGTACTAACTTTGGACATAAGGTTGGAAATTGCAGGGATTAAAAAGAAATTTCCAAGCAGACCGTGCCTATGTGGGTGCAGCACATAACATTGAATGTTACAAATGTAACTATGGACATAGCCAGTGATTGTAGAAGCATGATCGACACTTTCATGAAGACAATACTAATATCAGATATAAGAAAGTATGGATAAGAAAATAGGAAGAACAGGTGAACAAAGACTAGGTACAAGAGATGTGAATTAAATAAAAGCAGGATGAAGAAAAATTCTATAGAAAGGAAAGTGTTAGATACAGAGGCTTGGGAAAATAACTACAAGAAGAAGGAGAAGAACAGGTAGAAATAAGGAACAAGTTCAAGAGATTATACTTTCAAGCATTGTAGTGAAAGATGAATCCAGGAATAGAAAGAAAGAAGTCAAATCTCAGAGATGGCAAAATCTCAAAGAGATGATGATGAATCTACCAGTAAAGATGATGATGGGCAGCCACCAACATCAGAGTGAGAATTGTTCTGAGCCATCCGACTTATATACTCCCAAGTAATATGAATATAAAACAGGGGGAGTCTATGCGATAATTGTGACAGACCAAGGAACCATCCTTCGAGGAGCTTGCAAAATTTGAAGACATATTCAGAGCACTCAATTAGCATAAGTATAGTTTGATAGTATAATGATAAATAGGTTAGCATTATGGACATTGCGCACAAGTAAGAGTCTTGGACAGTATGGACAGAGATGGTTGTAAGAAGACTCCAGCAGGTTTAATAGATATGATGGACAGTACCATGGATTCCATAAGGTTAAAGGTTCCAGGGGGTAGGACAAGACAAAGGAACATTATATTAATGGATGATAATTACACAATAAACGAACAAATACTAAATGGACCTTTCGGGGAGTGGTGAATATTTTTTGGACATAGAGCAGTGCATACAACAGTTCCACATTCCATGAGTAATGCTCCAGAAACAACGAGCTATGGAAGGAAGACCAGCAAATGTGGAAACACTTGTGAGTTTTTGGAAACAAATTACCACATCAAAGAAGATGGCAGAATGGAAAGTTTGAATCTCGTGTGAAAAAAGGAATACTTATTGGTTGGTTTACTCTGCAGAGTACAAAGGAAAGCATACAAGTGTTACAATCGAATTAAACAAAGTTGTTGAAAGCATCAACGTAACAATTGATGAAAGCGGCATGCGGAATCACGAAGAGAAAACCAAAATCGAAAATGGGAACAGCACACGGAAGATGAAAAGAGAAGAGAGGAAGGGTAAGAGATGAATATGCTTGGGAATAAACAGAAGTAGAAAGAGCAGGGTTCATTGGTAGCCTCTCCAAAGACACCTAGCAAACAGAATTACAAGAATCATCTTCAGATTAGATTATTGGAAACAAGATGCAGGAGTTGAGACTACAAGAAAAATCAGTTCACCAGAACAAACACACTGGTCCTCTGTCTCCAAAAATGTAAAATTATATCAGATGGATGTAAAATCATCTTTTCCTAAATGAGAACTTGAAGAAGAAATTCACATTGGAACTAACGGAAGGAACACCGGTTGTGGAGGGCACATACTATGTGTATAAATTAAAGAAGACCTTGTGTGATCTAAAACAGATACTAGAGCATGTTTTCCTGGAGTGGATAGTGACAGGCAGGGTTAAGGAAAAGGAAGTCGGGACGGCCTCACAAGATGAAGTCAAGGTAATGTTACATTAATTGGGAACTGCTGTTGATGATATTATTTTGGTAGTGATGATGTTGAGGTTAGAAGCCAGAAATTTGCAAAGACATGCAGAGTGGTACAGAGTGTCGTACTTGGAGAGCCATCCATGCTGCTGGGACTTCAAGGAATACATCAAAGGAAGCAAAGGAATTTTTATTTCTCAAACCAAGTATATCAGAAATGCTAAAGAGGTTCAAAAATGGAAGATTGCAAACAGTTATCCGCTCCATTTAAACCAGTTGCCTGCAAGTTGAGCAAGAATGATTCAAAGTCTAAAGATGGAGAAGTAATATGGGTCAATGACTGGTGTTATCCTACTATATATGTGACAGACCAGATGTAATGCAGGCAAATGGACATGTGGAATGATTTCAAATAGCACCAACATAAAAGGAATCATGTATTAGTGGTAAAGAAGTCTTCAAGATATCAATGGAACGAAGTTTGGTTGTGGTATCAGGAAAAGATCTATCACTTGGCTGGTCTGATTGGGCAGGTTGTGATGATGATGGCAGCACTAGTGGAGCAACGTTCTTGGGTGATGTTTGTGTGGCCAAGCAAAAAGAAACAAATATGGAAGTATCTCTATCCATGGCCGGGCAGAGTATATTGCATGCTTATCATGTTTATTTTGGGACTGCGGATGAAGCAAGCGACAGATATACAGGTTGGTGGTGGCCCATTCAATATATTGAGCAATACCGATGCCATCAGTATTTTGAAGAACCCAGTGATGCACTCAAGACTAAGCACATTTCACCAATCAAGTATGCTCTACACACGAACAGGACTGTAGAAAGAGCATCCGAGGATGAGTATGTATGACAAAAGAACAAGTGGCGAACATCTTTACAAAACCACTTTCCACGGGAAGCCTTTGAATGTATTTGCCAGAGACTTGGAGTTTTTTTTACTCCAAAAATGAATTTTTTTCGAATGCTTATCTTATATGTCTTAGATACGAGGAAGCACCATAAAGAGGATGAAGTCATCTTTCAGAACTCGAGATAGGCTGCTGCAGTGATGATAAAGGGAGAGATTTATCAGATGAAATGAGGCATGGTTCCAGGTGGATCAATTAGATACAAGGTGGACGAGAAGCCATTGAACAGAGGGAGCGACTAGGTATGATTTTAAATTTTGCATCAAGTGTTGCCATCAATTCCAAAGAGGGACATTGTTGATTAAGGTTAGTTGTCATTGATGTCAACCCTTGAGAAGAAAAGACCAGTAACACGAAGTTTTGGGTAATGGACCCAATAGTGTTTGATGTAAATGCTGACTATTGTTTTGTGGTTGATAAGAAGTAAATATGGATGAACTCAAGGTAGTCCCCTTATGGTGAAAGCCCTCACGGGAAGACGCTTTGTGGAGTAAAGAACCCATGATTAATTGTATAATAATGAGATGAAGAGGAAGTGATTTGTTGGGGAAAATATATCTTAGATGAATACCATTTCTTGTCATGTCATTTCCTGGTGGTATGTGGAACGTCACATAATAATTCCTCTCACAGTTAGAGAGTTATGGCCATGCGAGAGTTGGAGACCCCAAGGTTTGGGTAATGGACTGATTTGTTGATGGGCAATGGTATGAGTTGGGAAATATATTTTAGGATATTTTTATTCTATATGGATGGTACATGTGTCATTCCATTCTGGTGTGCCTTAAGACGTCACACTTGAAAAACTCCCCCCGGTTTGAGAGTTATGGCCTTACAGCGAAACGAGACCTCATGTCCATCATCTAGAAACCCAAAAGGTCAAAGAAACATGGCAAATGGTTTTAAGAGATTTAAAAGGTAAATAAAAAAGTGAAGTGGCTTGAGGTGTAATTATAATTCAAAGTGAATTAGAAATAAATTATTTCAATAATGGTACAATGAAGAAATTAGAAGTGGACCCAACCCTAAAATAAGAAGGAGTGGGGCCAAGGTGACCTAGAATGTTTTAAGGGAAACTGCCCAGAGTGTCTGTAGAGGCAGGCTCTCTAATTTGAATCAAACTTGAGAATATTGGTATCAGGTGTCTGAGGTTTACAAATGATACATAAGCCGAAATTCAAAATTAAAGTGAAGAAAAGAGGCTGAAATGCAAAGGAAGGATAAATTCTTTTGATGGTGCTTTCTGAGGCATGTTATTTTCAGGTCAATACCATTTTCATATAATTTTTTTTTCCTATAATGATTCAGATCCTGATATTTCTGTCAGAGTGAGAAAACATATCCAAGTATCTGTGGTTCAAAGATAAGCTTGTGGGTCGTTGTATATTTTTGGCGTTACACTCATGGAAATAAAGGTTTGTTTGACCAGTCCTGAAACTAGTCAGAACCAGGTGTTTCAGGAGTAAACATGTCATAACTTCTTCATAACAACAGATCCAAATTCAGTGAGACAAACTGTGTTGGTTAGAGTACATTCCTTGGTGCATTTGTTTTTATGGGGTTTTATCATTTCATCAAACATTTTTGTGGGGAACGCTCTACAAGGTAAGCTCTCTAGAATAGTCAATTTAAGCAGGTATGTTTTAACATAACTCCCCTTTTCTGGTTCCATAAGTAGGTGCCACTTGGAGGAATTGCATAAAACACGAATAAACATTGTGTATCGTTTTAGATCTTTATACATACAGGTTCAAAGTTATGATTACTTCCAAGTTAGGGTTGTTGACTAATCCAAAACTAGGCATGTGAGACTAAAACAAGTTTGATGAAAATGTAGTCTTTGTTTTAAAAGTTAAGGAAATTTGCAGGAATAGCGTCCATATAAAATAACTAAATTACATACAGAGCACAAAATCAGATTTGGATAGTAGAGTGATGAGGATTTTTGTTGAGATTTTATGTTGAGTACATGAGACAGTAGTTGATGAGTTTAGCTTTTATACATGAAGTCTATAGTTGGGTAGTATTTAATTTTATATTAATGAGTCATAGTTAATGAGTAGTTGACACATGATTGGTACTAGGTACATGGTTAGGATACGCAGGCTGGAGTTGATTACACAGTTTGGTACATGGTTGGGATGCACTTGTTTATGGTACAGTTGGTGCATAGTTTGATGCACTTGTTTATGAGTACAGGTTAGATTACAAGGTTGGTGCATGGTGATGCACTTGTTGGTCTAGGTTGGTGCATGGTTGATGCACTTATTTATGATATAGAGTTGGAATTGGGTTTGAGTTACATAGATTTGATGCACTTGTTTATAGGCCTGAGTTGATTTACAGTTTTACGTTTGCATGGTTGATACACTTGTTTATAGTAGAAGTTGATTACAAGGTTGATGCATGGTTTGATGCATGGTTCAAATTTAATGAGCACAGGTTTATAGCGGTATATATCCCACAGTGAAATGTGACAGTGGTTCCCATCATTCCACTTCTATGAGGGTGGCAGGACTATAGGGCAAAGGAACGATTTATGGCAGCCACCTTCCAGGTGTAACCAGGCACAGTAGGGGGTTGTAGCCTCCTTCTAGTTTAGCCAGAGATTTGGGGAGTTGAGCTTCCCACGAGGTTGTAACTTGTAGCGAGAAACTAGGGGGTTGGGAGCCTCCTTCCAGTTGCAACTAGGAAAACAAAGGAAGTTGGTGCTTCAATGAATATGGTCTTTCAAGACATATAAGAAAAAACATTTTTTTTTTTGTGGTTTTCTCCTGATTTGAATTTCCATGTAAAACACTGGTTGTATTGTGTAAAAACATTCCGTGGTTTTTTCCCGATTTGGGTTTCCATGTAAAACACTGGTGTATTGTGTATGTGTATGATTGTTCATTTGTTCATTGCTTATTTACTCTGTAGTTATTCGATAATAATGCTTCATTGATATAGCACTTGGATTATATGGTTAAAAAGGATTAAATTGCTCTATTACTGATTCACCCCCCCTCTCAGTAATCCAATAATAATTTCACAGAAAGCCAACAAGAAGTGTGATAGCTCAGTGCCAATATTCTCTCCATCAATCAAAAAATGTATTCCCCCATTGTTGCTTTAGTCGCTTCTATTACACCTCAAAATTACTCACTTCGCAAGTGTCACAAGTGTCGTCATTAGTGTCGCAATTGTCGCATCTTGACTGCAAGTGTATAAGTGTTGCTAACATCATACTACCTTCTTGCCTATGTCATGCCTCTAACAACATGACAAGGACACTCATGACACCTCAAAGATTAGTTGTGAAGAGGAGGAATCAGTCTACTAGAAATGCAAGTCTCTTGCTATTGGAAGGACCACTAAAAATTGAGTTTCAGGGAGGAGTGCTCCCCTATACATTGTCAAGGAGCGTTATAACGCTCTGTCCACCCTTCTGAGGGAGCATTATAACACCAGCGCTTGATTTCCTTCTCTTGGGGAGCGTTATAATGCTATGATGCCCCTTTTGAGGGAGCACTACCTATTCTAGGCGAAAATTGGTTCGCTGAGAAGAATGAGAGAAAGATCCTCTCAATATCTGAAGGTAGTTGGATTCAAATCCTTGGTCAAGCCATGATCTTAGGGAAGATCCACAACTGAAGGAGGAAAATACTCAACTTACCCCAAAGATATCTCAAGTAGTTGGGCCTCTCAAAGACTATTTAAACAGGACTTCTCATGGTGAAAGAGGGGGGAAAGAATTGTAAAGAATCTAACCTATGATTTCATGAAGAAGGTGTCTTTTGGAGCATCAACATTCTATGTGTGGACTGTTTGAGAAAGGGTTCGAACAAGGAAGGCTTGACGAAGCTGCTACACTCACATCTATGGCTATAAGAATTCTTCGTTGTTGTTCTTTTTAATATAATATGCTTGGCCTTTTTCTCTCAAATCTGTGTTTGATCTCACATGAATTTGTCTCTAATAGATAGATCTATTTCGAACTAATATGAGTAGAGTAGGAAGTTGTTTGTACTTTCGTTTGTCTATAGGGCTTATCAAGGAGTTCAAGTTTGGAGCTCAACTCGGACCGTGCAGGGACAAACACCGGTAAAAGGTACTTCTTTTCTCCTTCCTCCTCACACATTAGTTTATCTAGATCTAAAAGGAAGTCAGTGTCCACAATAAGCATCTTTTGTCTTAAGAGTTAAGAGTCTATCTCTCAAGAGGAGATCTACCTATCCGCAGGGAGATTTTCCTTCAATAGAAATTGGCGACTCCACTGGGGGCGAATCATAACTTTTTAGTTTTGGTTTTCCTCACAGACCTTGCCTTACCCTTTTTTTTTTTTAGACCTTGTTCACCCCATATGTTTGATTTCATATGCTGATTGACTCCTTACCCCATCACATTCATCTTGATTTCCAAAGTTTGACTGAAATTTTGGATTTTTTGGACAATTTTGTGAGCTATGGAAGCCTAGCGCTCCCTTACCTTGTTAGCAGGGTGCCAGTGCTCCCCCTTGGTCTTAGACAGAGCGTTATAATTATCTGGTTCCCCTTACACTAGAGCGCCAGCCTCTCTTTGCAAAAAATCCTTTCCAGAATTGCATTTTCTGAGATCCAATCTCTGTTTTTCACTTGCTGAGGTTCTTTGTGATTCAATGATTCTTCCTATTGACCTTTGACATCCTTCCTTATGAGAAATAAGCACTTTGCTATCCATATTTTGTGGCCTTATTCCTTATTTTGAGTTTTTCTATCGTTGAGAACTTGGAATCAATCCGCTGCTTTCTTCTCTCTTATCTGACTGAGCGGGAACTCTGGTGAAGGGCATCAGAAATCTGTGAATCATCTCATTTGGTTCTTTGAGGTCATCTTTCTTTTGTTTGAGATTTCTTGATTCTCTTTGTTATCTTTTGTTTTCTCTTTGCTTCTTGTTTCAATCATAGCAAGAGGGTGTGTTGTTTGTGCGAAATCTTCTTATGCTTGTCTGAATCTCCTTGATCTGAAAGGGTAGTTAGCAGGAGAATTTTTGCATTGAATCAATCATCATTCACATACAAACAACAAAGGTACATCTTAGTGATTGGTTTGCATATTAGAAGGCATTTTTGAATTTTTTTAGCATTGCATCAAATTCGATTGAGAACTAATTGATTGAGGACATTCCATATTAGTGTTTGATAGTGAAAACAACTCTTTCTCTTTCCCTTAAATAGGCGTTCATTGAAACGAAACGATTTCTTATCATATTTTATGCATCTTTTTTGGAATCGAGTCATCATTCCATCAGTTTCACTTTCATACACCCTTTGAGTAAATAACAACTATAAAATGAACGCTAATTAAAAATTATCTAGAACATTTTTTGTTTTTAGGATCTTCCACCAACAATAGACTAGGGTTAAAACTTTGGATTAGGATGTGAGTACAACTCTCCAAAGTTTTCAAAACAAACATTAGCATCCTGAGCTAGGGAGAGTTAAATCCAATTGTCGTATTGGTTTTCTGGGATCCCCCTCTCACACAGGGGTTATGAACGAGGTCACATTCGGGCGAATTAAAGAGATTATCCCTCCATGATTCAACTGTTTGAAGTGGTCAGATCATATATTGGGGGTCACTTGAAGGTATACCCATGATTATGTGTGGGAGCCTCTTGGGTTGATTTCAGACTTGTTATCCTGCCCATATGTTTCAGATCGGACTGTTGACTGTACCCGCCCAGGGACTCATTGTGAATTGGTGTCTTTAGTTGCCATAATATTTAGGTACTTACACAAGGTGATGGTGAAGGGAAGTCTCACTGTACCTGGAATAGACATTGGTCAAACTCACTCGGGCTCCTTGGAGGTTAAATTCACAATTACTGCATGGAAGCTTGCACCAAGGTGAAAGTCTGTTAAGCAGGTCACCATTGTAACTATTCCACCATATCCTAGCCCCTTCTCAACTTGATCACGTGACGTTGGATTTCATCACCAACTAGTACGATCATCAAGAGAAGTTTTGTTTTCTTGGTTGATTCCTAGATTTTATTAACGTATGTTGTTTCTTTTTGTTAGTTGGCCCTAGATTTTCAGTGTGTTCTATTATTCTCCACAATTGAGCCTGTAGACGATAAAGGTCTTCACCGATCATGTAGGATGCAAGGTCTACCTCCGGAAGGCTATCAACCCTTACCTCCTAACCCTCCAGAAGAAAACTACCATAGAGAGGTAGAAAATCAATCCGACATTGTAAGTGTTATTTCTCCTCTATTAGATAACTCAGAAAGCACTTTGGTCACAGTTGAAAATTCCACTACATATGTGTCGGTAACTCCTCTCGAACCACTTTTGGTTCATTTAGACTCCCTTGGGAACGTCATAGACGAAGAAGTCCCACGATTACCAGAGAGGATTTTTACCGAAACATATATGGGATCCACAGAACCAATCTTTGGTGATGAGTATATGACTCTTGTTCATCCTAGCACTGCAGTAGCTACCAATCCCACACCTGCTCGTTCTGTATGGAGGACTTCATCGACACACGATCTCTATGAACATTTCGAATCCTTTCGACAGCCCTTTCATCCTCATGACCCTCCTAGTGAAACAGGACCATCTAGTCAAACCATGAATCACCCAGTCGATTGGGTTATTAACCCTATTGTTACACCATCACGAGTCCATCCTAATGTTGGACTCATCACCTCTACTCATCTCCAAAGAACTTCAATCTCTACCACTGTTTCTACAAGCTTTTACTCTACATCTCCACATGTTCCACACGATCCTGCTGGGACATCTGCTCACCTGAGAATGTAGACCTCTGCTAGCCTGACACAACCGGCTGGAGGGAAACCACCATATAACAAAACTTTCCCTCCTGGAGGACTACCTTTCCATGGTGGGCCTACCCTTCTCGGGGGACAACCCCCTTTTGATGCTCCTCTTGGAGGGAAACCTCCGTTTTCCAGTCATCTCCTGGCCGTTAATCCACCGCTGGCAGGAGGGAAACCTTCATTTACCAAAAACCCTTCACAATCCTAGGGAGTATCTTCAAGAGGCACTTTTATTCAACCCCTCATTGGGGGGCACTCATCTCATAATCCACTAGGAGGGGTATCAAATCATGTTCCTTCCGAAACATCTTATGGACAATCTTATCCGGGCGGCATCCCAAACACCACTTGGAGTTCTCCGGGACCATAGTCTTATCGTCCTCATGGTTCTAATGTGTATCTGCCTCCGGGATCTACTCCTTACCATTCTCAAGGGAAAAATGTTTATCCTCCTCATGGGCAAGAAAATCACCCGGCCTATAATGCTCAGAACCCACCGGGTTATGAAAATGTTTCTCATCCACCATCTAATCCTGCTTATCCTAGCCAGTAACAACCATATATAGGAGGACCTACTGGTTACAACTATCCACCTAATCGAGTTTATGGTCCTACTAGTGTTCCTATGCCGCACTAGTATCATTCTCAAATTAACCGACAACTACCTTTCCTTGAGACTCTGGATCTCCCAGACTTGTCTTGGTTAACTAATGATCCTATTTTTCATTCACTGGTTTGGCGAATCATTCCAGCTAAACTTCCTTCTAATATTTTGAAATTTGACAGAAAATATGGCGAAGATCCAAACAACCATGTGATGACTTTCCATTTGTGGTGTTCATCAAACTCCTTCATGGATGATTCTATACGTTTGCATCTTTTCCAACGAGCACTTACAGGCTCGGCAACAAAGTGGTATATTGAACTACCACGTGCTTCTTTCCATGATTTCAATTCCCTTGACATGTCTTTCCTTACACACCTTCAACTGCCTATTCACTACGAGACGGGTATTGAACTCTTGACCTCCCTTCATCAAACTAACTCTATGCATATCTCTGACCATATTCATGAGTGGAGGCGATGATGAAGGATGATCAAGGCAATCATTCCAGACATATTATTGGTAGAATGGTTTAATAAATCACTTTTACGCCCGATCGCTCGTGATGTCGCTATGAGTGGCGTGGTCACAGAGGAACAAGCCATGGCTCAGGCTCAGTATTTAGATTTGGTTTATTCCCAATCTGGTACTTTGTATGATTTTCTTCCGAATGTTGCTCGAGCTAATACCAATCCATCTAAGCCATCATCCTCACCTCATGCGGATGGTGTTATCGGTTCCGTCAAAACTCAATCTTTTTCCCAATCCACCACACTCTCCTCTACCTCCCCCCAAACTCAGATCTCTGAGGTGAATGTAGTTCAATCTGCCCCTTCATAACAATCCAGAGGTAAGAAGAAGACAAAGAATAAATCAAAAATTAACAATGAACAACCAAAAACTCAAGCTCAAACATCTGCTACTGAAAAGCAACCACAATGAAAACTGAAATTCCCTTGTATCATTTGTGGTGAAGATCACTACACTCGATAATATCCACTTTACAATGAAGTGGCCAAAATTTTCCAAGGAAAGTCACAACCCGCTGTGCTTACTCAACCTTTTCCATAGCAACAATCCATGGTTGCTCAAACCCCCTCTCCTGGGGATAGTTCTAGCGATCCTAATGATGAGGCCTCATCGAGTGCACATATTTATATGTTTAATGGGATTAATTTGACCATTCTCTCTAAGACATATGACACACCAGGTAACCCTGACAAAGGAAAAGACATTAACGGTACCGCTACTTTACCGGATCCATCATTGTCCTCTGTTAGTCTTCCATGGGTTAATCCTCCATGTGGACCACTTTAGATTGAGAAACCCACATTTGGCTCTATCTTATGCCCTCCTAAGAGAACTATCCGCAAATCTACCTTTAATCCTAGTTCACGTGCCACCCAAAACTACAACATTGTTGAAGATTTGGCTCAAGTACCGTGTGCTATGTCTACGTTAGAAGTTCTACAACACTGCCCCAGTCAATGTAGAATGCTCTTGGCCACTCTTGGCGCTATTGATCTTGAGTCGTCCAACCATATCATGTTTAACCTGGACAATTATATGTCTCGACTCTCCCACCAACTTGCTTTCCAAGTTGATGTTGTTGTTCACAATCAACAAATCCATCGAACTATTTTGGATGAGGGAGCCTCAACTTATGTCATGTCTTTAGCATGCTAGAAAGGTTTAAAATCACCTGCACTTAACAAATCCCCAATGATGTTACACGCCTTTGATCGACAAGGTTTTCAACCCCATGGGATTTTACAGTCCCTGCCCATCCAATTGGGTGGAAAAACTGTTACTGTTGATGTCGAGGTGGTCGATGCTCCCCTTGATTACAACTTATTACTTGGAAGAAATTGTTTTTATGCTATGATTGTTGTTGCCTCGTTGGTTTTTCGATGTGTCCAATTTCCTCATCAGGGAAAAATTGTCACTATTGATCAATTGGATTTCTGCATGACTGATGGTCGCACTCCCGCTACCAACAATATTCCTTTCTTGGGAGACCACAAGATCATGTATGAAAGCATTAGTGTTGGGTTACTGAAAGATTCTAGCCTCATGGGTACCTTCCCTACACCACTTCCACCAACTACACATCATATTTCCACCGTCGATATGATTTCGACTGCGGCTTATCAATCTTTGGAATCATCTGACCCTTGGATTGTACCTTGTCCATTGGAATTCGATGCACTAAGTGACACCATGCCACTTAGTCCAGCCGAAATGTCATACGTTTCTATCCAATCCACTTCTCCCTCATCGGATGACCAACATCTATTGGCACCCGACAGTTCCTCAATGAAATCACGGTTGATTTCCTTGTCATCTACGATCAACTACATTTCCCTAATTTGTCCTTTTGATGAATCTATTCTGAAAATGCTTCACATTGACAAGTTACCTCAGGATAATAACCATCACTGATCCTCTTTTATTCCCCCTCGTGAAGAAATTCAAGAAGATATATAGTCTATCTCCCCTCATGATGTCGATTTTATATCGTCTCCCATGCCTTAAACTTCTGATGATTTGGATCTGGTAGTGGACATGGTGATTTCTTTAGTAGGGTTATTGGAGCCTGACCTCCTTACCCATATCATGACACTCGACATGTGTTCCTTCCCGAGTGATTATCTTCCATCCAGTGAAGATCTCCTGGAAGCCATGACTGAGTTTTGTCCCTTGACATGGTATCCTTCTAGAGCGTTATTCTCTTGGAAGCCATGATCAAGTAGAGACCATGAGCATAGTTTCTCTTCCCTGTGGAAAGCTCATTAAAAAATGAAACAGAGGCCTTGAGCATAGTTCTTTTCCTGTGTCAAGCTCGTTAAAAATGAAACAGTCACCTCTCTTGAACCTTCTTTTCATCCACCCTTCTCCCTTTTCTCATCTGCTAGAGAAATTGGTGACAACCTCAAAGTCGGTGAATGAATTGAATCTTGGAGGGCATGTCTCCAGCCTTTGCTAATCATTCTGGAGTTAAGCCACTATCTCTCAAGTTGGGGGCATATCAAGCTTAGTCTTTGTTCTTTCTCATGCTCATAAATACATGAGAATGCATCCGGGTAAACTTTTATCTCTTTTTCGGACCTGTATGGATACATGAAAAAGAAACCCCTGGAGTCTCCTTTAAGATCTTTTCAAATTCTCTAAACATGAAAAGATCGCCGAGTGATCTTGCTTCCTTTCCCACTCGTTAAAAGGTTTGAAAGGGTGTCTTTCGAGTGATAATTTATCTCTTTTTCAGCCTCGCGAGACTAACATTACGAAAAAGGACAACATTGGAGTCACCTTTAAGTTCTTTTCAGACTCTCTAAATATGAAAAGATTGCCAAGCAACCTTGTTCTCTTCACGCTCATTAAAGTATTTGAAGAAAACATCTATTGAGCGATAGTTTATCTCTTTTTCGGTCTCATCAGACTACTTTACGAAAAAGGAACTGAGAAAGTTCTCTTTTAAGTGTTTTTCCAGACTTTATAATCATGAAAAACCTTTGATTTTTCTGTTTTTGGACTCGTTAAACAAACATCGACAGGCCCATACGAGACCGAACCCTTAATTATTCCAGTTCATTAAAAAATGGAAGAGGGACTTACCAAAGGTAAGTTATATCAAACATGTGTTACCCTCCTCAAGCTCATTAAATTAAAAAGAGGTACTCGTCTATCTGGATGGGGGAAAAAATGAAAGAAGAAAGCCAAGCAGTTTTTGAGAACATTACCCAGTAACTCTTAGAGTCACCCTTGAACATGGCACTTTGTCTTTGCGCACATATTAATCCACTGAACCTATGCACTAGACCAATCCTCTGATTTTTTGTTACTCCTTTGGGTCACTCGACGAAAGTCACAGTATCCACTGCATCATCATGTTTTGGTCCATGTCATGTTTTTGCTGTTGTGCCTTAGTGTTCAAGGGAATTATCCACCTCGAGAGTCATCCATCACAAATACCTTGTCTCAATACCTCTGTTAGTCCATGTTCATTTGATCTACCAATTACATCTCTATGTCAGTTTCGTGTCGTTGCTGGGGGATACATTAAGGCCCTCCTTCGATGAGTCTATTCCTGTCGACTCCAACACATTATCTAGGAACTAGACTTAGAAACCAGTTAGTACTTTGGGACTTGCATGCCTCAATGGAAGACCTCCTCATGCTCGATAGTGGGTTTACATCATTGACCTCTGATCAGATGATTCCACGAATGTTCGACTTCAGCTCATCCATTCACATTCATTGGAATGTACTAGAGTACCTTGGGAATCATTGACATTAATGGTGATCTCCCTCATGCTTGTTAACGGTTTACATCATTGATCGACAATCAAGTGCTTTCTTCCATGTTCGACATCAGGACATCTATTCACATGGTTAGATTTGTACTACATAGGAATCAGTAAGAAGACCCTGGGTTGAGTGATCACTTTGATATGTACTTTGCCCAGGTTGCGAAGGAGTTTCTCTTAAACAATGACACATATATTGTCACATAGATCCACTTTGTATTAGTCATGGCTATGTCTTGTCATCTCATAGATCCACTGTGTATTCTTCATGGCTACGATCAGTTTAGGTCATGGGAGTATAGATCCACAGTGTAGTTTTCAGTGGCTATACCTTTTATCAATATAATTATGGATCCGCAGTGTATTTATGGTGGCCATACCTTGAAAGTCTCTATCACTCAAGCATAGGTATGCCTGCCTTGGGTTTGAAGCATGTCTTAACATTTGTTTGATGGTTGTATGCAGCTCCTATCAAGTTCTCTAAGTCTGCACGCTTGCTTGAAAGTCTGCAAAGTATTTCAGTTATCAGTTATCATCTTCTAACATCACACTTTGGGGGGCAATCTGTTACACCTCAAAATTACTCACTTCACAAGTGTCGCAAGTGTCATCATTAGTGTCGCAAGTGTAGCATCTTGACTGCAAGTGTATAACTATTTCTAACATCATACTGCCTTCTTTCCTATGTCATGCCTCTAACAACATGACAAGGACACTTAGGACACCTCAAATATTAGTTGTGAAGAGGAGGAATCAATGTACTAGAAATGCAAGTCTCTTTCTATTGGAAGGAACACTAAAAATTGAGTTTCAGGGAGGATCACTCCCCTATACATTGTCAGGGAGCATTATAATGCTGTATCCACCCTTTTGGGGGAGCGTTATAACACCAGTGCTTGATTTCCTTCTCTTGGGGAGCACTATAACGCTCTTATGCCCCTGGAGTGCTACCTATTCTAGGAGAAAATTGGTTTGTTGAGAAGAATGAGGGAAATATCCCCTCAATATATGAAGGCAGTTGGATTCGAATCCTTGGTCAAGCCATGATCTTAGGGAAGATCCATAACTAGAGGAGGAAAATCCTCAACTTACCCCAAAGATATCTCAGGTAGTTGGGCCTCTCCAAGCCTATTTAAAAAGGCCTTCTCATGGTGAAAGAGGGGGGAAAGAATTGTGAAGCATCTAACCTATGATCTCATGAAGAAGGTGTCTTTTGGAGCATCAACATTCTGTGTGTGGACTGTTTGAGCAAGGGTTCGGATGAAGAATTCTTGACGAAGCTTCTACAATCACATCTATGGCTGTAAGCATTCTTTGTTGTTTTTCTCTTTAATATAATATGCTTGGCCTGTTTCTTTCAAATCCATGTTTGATCTCACATGAATTTGTATCTAAGAGATAGATCTATTTTGAACAAATCTCAGTAGAGTAGGAAGTTGTTTGTACTTTCATTTGTCTACAGGGCTTATCGAGGAGTTCAAGTTGGAGCTCAACTCGGACCGTGCAGGGACAAACACCGATAAAAGGTACTTATTTTCTCCTTCCTCCTCTCACATTAGTTTATCTAGATCCAAAAGGAAGTCAGTGTCCACGATAAGCATCTTTTGTATTAAGAGTTTAGAGTCTATCTCTCAAGAGGAGATCTACCTCTCTACAGGGAGATTTTCCTTCAACAACTTCCTCATTCAAGGAAGTCAAACAAGACATTACTACCCAACTTGAATTTGTCGCTACAACGATCTACGCCAAGCTGCATATCCCTACAGATCTTCCCTTATCTGACCCACCTTTGCATACCAAAGTTGAAACTTCCTCTCATTCCCAAAATTTTTAGCCCCATCACTTTCAACGTGACCTATGCCTTTCACGTGTGGATGTGACCAAATTTGATGCATCGGATCCCACTCGCTGGGTAACTCAAATGGAACATTATTTCTCTTTGTATGGAATTATGGATGAGTTGGCCAAACTCTGGTATGGTGTTCTCCATCTAGATCAAGAACATTGGCAATGGTGGAAATGGAGAAAAAATTTCCACCAAGGGTATGTGGCTTAGACACACTTTGTGCAAGATATTTATGAACTCTTTCACACTGACACCAACCATTTAGGTTGTTTGACAATGTTGAAACAATCTGACACGTTGGAAGAATTTATAGTTTCTTTTGAGCGACTAGATTTTTGTACAGAGGGCATGTCCGATGCTTTTCTCCGAGAATGTTTTATCAGTGGCCTCAAGGATGAGATTTGTGCTCATGTCCTCATGGCTCAGCCTTAGAGTTGGGTGGATGATACTAAAAGAGATACTAAAGAACAACATGTTGTCTCTTCTAAAAAACGCAAACCCTCCTTTATTCCTTGAACTAAACCAATAACTCCCACTCCTCCTTCTACTCCACTAAAGATAAAGAAATTGACCAGGGTCGAAATGGATGAATGCCAACTCAAAGGGCTTTGTTATAATTGTGATGACAAATATTTTCCAGGACACAAGTGTAAGGAACAAAATCTTTTTATGGCCATCTCGGAGGATGTTTCAGAAAAGGATGTTGAGGCTCCCCTTGTGTCTGTGTCACCTGAACCCACTGACATAACCCCTCCCTCAGACCCTCCTGAAGTAGAACCGGTCATTTCCCTAAATGCTCTCACCAGATTCTCTAATCCCCAAACCCTCAAACTAATTGATTACATCAAGCATAGGAAGATCATTATTCTTGTTGATATTGGAAGCACTGATAATTTTATTCATCGATGCATTGCCCAAGAAACTAATTTCTATATCCATGCAGTCAATAATTTCCAAATCATGATTGCCAATGGTGGGTCCATGAAATGTGGAGGGCGTTGTGAAAATGTGTGTCTCCAAATTGGTGAATAGAATTTGAAATATCATATGTTTGCTATCGACATGGGCAGTTGTGACATTGTGTTGGGTGAATAATGGCTCAGGACTTTGGGTCCCATTCTCATGGATTTTAAGGAATTAACCATGCAATTATACCAGGAGGGCCAACAATATAAGTTCCAAGGAATCACCGTCGTTTCCCCAGAGATCATTAGTTCCCATCACATGGAAAAGCTACTCAAAAAAGGTCATTCTGGCATTATTTCCCAACTCCATCCCATACAAGACACTGAGACACCCTCTATGTCTCAAGACCTCCAATCCATCCTCTCTAAACATCAAGTGGTTTTTTCCACTTCCCATGGACTCCCTCCTTCTCATGTTGTCCATGATCATTCCATCCCCCTTGTCCCAGGAAGACTTCCTCCCACTATCTGTCCCTATCGTCACCCCTTTTCCCAAAAAAATGGAATTGAGAAAATGGTTCAAGAACTGCTCAACGTAGGTGTTATCTACCCTAGTATGAGCCCCTACTCTTCTCCTGTGGTCATGGTCCTTAAGAAAGAAGGTTCTTGGTGCATGTGTCCTGACTTCCGCGCTCTCAACAAACTCACCATTAAAGACAAATATCTCATTCTTTTCATTGATGACCTCTTGGATAAATTGAGTGGTGCTCAGTTCTTTACTAAACTTGATCTTTGTTCGGGATACCACCAGATCCGTATGAAAGAGGTAGACATTCCTAAGACTACCTTTAGAACTCATGAGGGCCACTATGTGTTTTTGGTCATGCCCTTTGGCTTGTGTAATGATCCCTCCACTTTCCAAAGCCTCATGAATCATGTCTTATGTCCTTTTCTCCGTCATTTTGTGTTAGTTTTCTTTGATGATATCCTCATCTACAACAAAACCTAGACAGTCCATCTTGCTAATGTGGATCATTTTCTCCATCTACTCTCTTAGCACCAACTTTTCCTCAAACAATCTAAATGTGCTTTGTGCACCTCAGAAGTAGAGTACTTGGGTCATCTTGTTGGTAAGGATAGCGTCAGGGTGGATCCTAAAAAGATTGAATCTATTCAAGATTGGCCTCACCCAAAGACTCTCAAAAGATTGTGGAGATTTCTGGGTTTAACAGGTTATTATCACAAGTTTTTTAAGAATGATGGAAAGATTGTGGCACCTGTCACTGTACTCCTTAAAAATAATTCTTTCACTTGGACTCCAACAGCTTCTCAGGATTTTCAAACCTTGAAGATGGCCATGTGCACCACTCCAGTCTTGGCCCTTCCTGATTTCCCATAGACCTTTGTCTCGGAATGTGATGCTTTTGAGAAAGGAATTGGTGCTATCCTGATGCAAGAGGGTTGGCCTTTGGGCTTTACCAGCAAACAATTGTCCGAGAGAAATTTGGGAAAATCAATCTATGAAAAGGAAATGTTGGATATTTTGCATGTTGTGGATCTTTGGCGACCTTATCTATTGGGGAAATGATTCCAAATTAAGACAGATCATCAAAGCCTCAAGTATTTTCTAGAACAATGTCTTTCCTCCCCCAAGCAACAAAAATGGGTGACTAAGCTCTTTGTAAATGATTATGAGATCATTTACAAAAAAAGAAAAGACAATGTGGTTGTTGATGCACTTTCCAGAAAATATGAAGATGAAGGGTCTCTTTTTTCTAGTTCTTTCATTGTACCAGATTGGCTCCAAGTTGTTCGCCAGGAATAGCTACATGATCCCAAAAGTTTGCATATGATACAACAATTGTAGTCCAATTCTCTAGTTTCCCCAGGGCACCCTTGGCTCAATGATGAGCTTCAATACAAAGGTTGTTTGTATTTAAGTAAATAGTCCAAACTTAAATCCACAATACTTTCTAAGCTTCATGCTACACCCACAGATTGGAACTCCGGGTTTACCAAAACCTATGACTGGGTCAAACGTTCTTTCTTCTGGGAGGGTATGAAATAGGATGTTCATAATTTTGTGGTTGAATTTGATGTGTGTCAATGCAACAAGGGTGAATCTATCAAATCTCTTGGCACACTACAACCTCTTTCGATTCCACCTGCTATTTGGCTGGATATCTCTATGGATTGTATTATAGGCTTACCTAAATCGGGAAATAAATCAATCATCATGGTGGTAGTTGATCGTCTTTCCAAGTATGCTCATTTATGTGCTATTCAACACCCATTTACAACATCTACTATGGCTCAACATTTCATGGATCAAGTCTTCAAGCTTCATGGCATGCCAGATTCTATTGTTTCTGATCGCGACCTAACTTTCAACAACAATTTTTGGAAAGAACTATTCAAGCTACAAGGCACCCAATTGCATCTCAGCATAGCTTATCATCCCCAGACTAATGGTCAAACTGAAGTTGTCAACGAATGTTTGGAAACATATTTGAGGTGTTTTTCATCAGAAAGGCAGAATCAGTGGGTTCAATGGTTACCACTAGTTGAATGGTGGTACAACACTTCATATAATACAGCTACGTGCATGAATCCTTTTAAAGTGGTATATGGACAAAATCCACCTTTAGTCCTCTCATATTTTCTTGGTGTCTCAAAGGTCTAGATAGTTGACCAAACGCTTACAGTTTGAGAGGCTATACTCTGTACCCTGAAAGAGAATTTGGTCATGGCCCAGAATAGCATGAAGCGACAAGAAGATCAAGGTCGCTTTGAATGTCAATTTGCAGAAGGGGGTCAGGTATTTCTTTGACGACAACTTTACAAGAAAACATCCCTCAAGGCTGACCATTATTAGAAAATGGTGCCCAAATTTTATGGTCCTTATATCGTTCTCAAGCGTGTGGGACAAGTGGCCTATCAGTTGGCTTTGCCTAGTCATTCTAAGCTCCATCTTGTTTTTCATGTTTCCTGCTTAAAGAAGGTGATTGGAACTAAGTGTCAAACTCAAACCAACCTTCCTGAGTTGTATGAAGAAGGCTCCATTTGGCTACAACCACAAGCATTTTTGGACCAACGTGAGCATCGACTGCACCAGTGAACCATCAAGGAAGTGTTACTCCAGTGGAAAGATACAACTCCAACAGATGCCACTTGGGAACCAACTACCATTCTGCAGCGATTTCCCCATCTCAAGCCTTGAGGACAAGGTTTTTTTTAAGGGGGGGTACATGTTAGGGACCTAACACCTCACGTAGGTAGAATAATATATTTCCATGTTATAAAGGTCAATATTAATAAGGCCTAACAATAAGGAAGAATAAGTCCAATGTAAGAAGACCTAATAGAATATTCCTCTTCTAGAAGGATCTTCCTCTAGATGCTTATTTTGATAGACATATGTATTATAAATAAGATTCGAGGGTATGAGAACTTTTTTCTTGGATATTATTTTAATAGAGCTTTTCTCTGCTGGAGGTTTCCCCCTCGAAGACGCAAGTGGACATTGCTCTTGGTAATCAAAGTGTTATTTATGATGTTATTTTGTTATCATTTTGGTATTATCATGGTGTTGTTCTATTTATATTGTTGTTCATATGCCATTTCTATCTATTTATTTCTTTTCTGCATACTTTTTATATTTGGAATATTACAAACTAGAACAAGAATAGTACCCAACCTGTATCGATCAACCATCCTTTCTTAATGGGAGTCCATCCATGACACATAATGTTATCAATCCTTCACAATCTGTATTTATGGAACATGATGAGTCACAATCTGATATCGACAACCCCATTTTCGATAACTACTTTTTAGTTCTGAATGTAAATGTGAGTATTAATCTATCAATCGTTGGTCTTACACATTCTAAAATTTTTGGCCTTGATGCACAGATGTTAATCACATAAAATACAAGTGTGTAGGGCATAACAAGATCTCAGATCTTCATGAAGAAATCACATCGAATGTATATCCCATCACCATATGATTCACATGCAATATTGCATCGATCCAAGAACCTTTTTCACCTAAATCTGCTTTGGAATTATATGTTAATCTTCAAGGGAAAATTCGTCAATCATCCTTGGATATTATCTCAATGCTCCAACACTCTTCACATGATTTCATTGATGTTATAGGAGAAGATTCTGAGTCATCTTTCACTCAATGTTTCCCTTGAACAATCGACTATCATCTCTCCTCTCATCATGCAGAGTATGGAAAATGTGGACCCAGGGGGATTTTCCTGGTTAATGAGGCAATCCAATTTCAACTGATAGTTATGTCAGATGCTCATTGTCTTACTTCAACCCCTGGAATCAATTATTTCACCCACTATGAGACTCTCTCAGAAGATACATTGCATGCAAATTTCACTTATTAGTCTCATCAAGTGTATCGCTAGCTTTTGATCTCCTTCCAGCAGCCATATAGTGATCATTGTAAATTCTATAATGGAATTGAGTTTTGGTTGGAGGAATCCTACATGTCTACCTATAACATCAATCCTAATGCTGAAAAACTCAACTTGTTGGGTGGAGAATTAATTGAGTCACTTCTTCCTATATTCATCCCTCACTGCTTCATTCTCTACGGTTGGCCTTCAATGAATATGTGGTTGTCATTTTGGAGTTACTTGATTGGCTTCATTTCCACTATGCTTTCACTTATCCCTCTTCAAATAGTGTAGGATAGAGTAGGAATAGGAGTAGCATAGTTTTTTTCTTTCTTCATGCACACATAGTGTAGATGTTTGATTTCATTTTCATTTATATAACATAGATTTTGGTTTGTCTTTGTTTCTTCAATAAAGACCACCAATTATCGTTATCTTAGCTTGCATTTTGTGATGGTTGTTGGCACAAGGGCAGACCCATGGTTCAATGCTTCAACAACACACCAACAAAACCCTAACTATCAGCCCTTTCAACAACACCTACGAAGCAGGCAAAGTCTCACCTGAGGTAGAATCCGGGGGAGTTACAGGACGCAGGCGTCTGTAACCAAGATGGGACACAGATTTGTGATAATAACACTTCAAAAAGTACTCTAGTAACACTTAGAAGATGATATGCATTGGTTCATTCGTTTTAATAACATCGTAGAACCTGCCTTAAGAATAGATCGGTGAAGTAATAGTAAATATTAAGTACTTCAACCACTTAGCACATAACAATGAGTTAGATCTAGCATTCATTCATAAATCACAAGTAAAGCACTAAGCTACATCAGATCTATCTATCATGCATAATCACAAAGGCACTAAGAAAATAATTGACAAGCATAACATAACACAAAGCACACTAAAGACAGAAGATATATGTGGTTCACCCCAGTGTGGGGCTACATCCACCAACTGCTTTGTCTTCTTTATTATTATTCTAAATCTTACATTCATCCACTCTTGCGCACTAATCCACAGAGCCAAGATTTGCATAGGACAGGAGATCTATGCACTGAGCACCAGATCCTCCTTCCAAAATTGGGTCTAGGCATAGATCCAACTTCTCTATCAAGCACAAAGCCTAACACATACGCATTATGTTACACAAAGCAACCTGAACTACTTGCACTTAACTACTTTCTACTACATCGCCCTTCTACCATTCATTCTTACATTCATTTATACTTTTACAATTCCTTACAAAAAGGCCTAGACATGGGAGAACCCATGGGCCGACATCCCTTAACCCATTAAAAAAACCCTAAGGAACCCCTTGTTGGGTCCACATAACCCACAAAACAAGTGATATCCATGATCTCAGTGCCGCCTAGGTGCTCCATCTTCGACCAGCCTGTCGAAGTCCAAAAAGTGGTCAAACCTAACCAAGGTTTCCTCATAGCTTGGTCAAGGGACAACAAGCCGCCAACACTCATATGTGACTCATCCTGAGTCACTCAAGTCCGGGAAACGCTACTTCAAAGGCCTTGAACCTAACTCGAGCTACCTTGACTTGCTTCTTCGCCTGGGCCTCCTGCTCAGTGAGCTCCTGGATCATCTACGTTGAAATAGGCCCTTCCAGGCATTGTTGTACTGTTCCAACCACTTGGTCCAATTGCGAGCTCTGTCCCTCAATTTCTTCGAACACCTTGCAGGCTTCATCTTGCATAGGTTGTAGCTTTTGCATGACTTCCATTACCCTGCCCTGGAGGGAAGTGATCTGTTACTGATTTATATGTTGTTCTCGAGATCTCTTCATTCTCTCAATTGCGGTGAGGAAATTCATTTGAACCTGTATAGTGAATGCCTGTTGTTGTGCCTCCTATAACTACGCTTCCAGTTTCCTCAGCTCTAGATGTTATGCGAGGAATTCGTATGTCTGCATGCTTCTATCACTCAGTTGTTTTCATTCTGAGGCGAGGGATCTGATCCTTCCTACTGCATTCTTGGCGGCTTCCTCCCTGTGGTCACGTACCTCCTGTGAGGTTCTCGGTACTACTTAAGCCTCCAATTCTGCTATCTTGTCTTGAAGCTATTGGATGGTCTCAGCGAGCTTCCCTACTTGAGCCTCAACCGAATCCTGGTCCTCGTATGCGAAGCTTGGAACAGAGAGACATGCTTTATTCACTACCTCCTTGACTATGGCCTGTTCTATGAGAAACTGCTCCTTTTCTTTCTGTATCTTTTCTTTGTCCTCCTGGATCATCGCCTAAAACTCTTATTTTTCATTTTCATAGGTGGTTACACAGTACCGCGCTACACATAATTTTTCTAAGGCTTCATCCTTCTCTTGTTTCAAGGCTTCTGTGGCCTTCTCCTTCTCTTCCTGTATTTTTTGAAGTCGGGCCTCTGTCGCATCTTCCAGTCTTCAGGTTAGTTTGTCCCCCAATTTTGTATTCTGTGATGAGGGAGGCATAGTAGGCACTGCGCAGACGTAACCAATAGCTTTTTGTAGTTCGTTTAATTCCTTTTTGATCCTTCCATATAGTTCATCCTGCTTCGCTCCATATCTCTGCAAGATGTCCTTAGAAGCATCCTGCATGGCTCTAGGGACCAAGATGATGTCATCATCCATGAGTGTTGCTTCTAACTGGGGCTTAATGGAATGCGTCTTCTTTCTTGTTGAAGGTTTTTTTGGGGAAACCTTCCTCTTTTGCTGTGTTATTTTTTCAGCAGGGGGATATTTTGGTGGTGTAGCTTCACCTTCTCCTTTCTTTTCTCCTTCATCCCCTCCTCCTTTTCCATATTCTTGGTCTTCTCCTCCTCCTCCTCCTTTGGGAGAGCCAAATCCATTTTCTTCAGAGGCGTTGTCCTCCTCATCAGTCTCTATATTATGGATGTCTGCCTGCTTCTTCTTCTTCTTCATCCCACCGGACTGTCCAACATGCTCGACCCTGGTGACCAAGGGGCTTCCTATGGTGTCAGTGTTGGAGAGTTCTGCATCAACAATAGGTACAAGGAAATATTCTTTCCACTCCTTGGTAATCTGCTCCATGTTGTCGTCTGTTAGCTTGTAATATGACTGCAACTCTTCCTTGATCTCATCTCTACACGTAGTGATATAGATGAAGTGCAGATCTGCATGAAATTTTTCTATTGGTCTATACTGGTGCAGGGTGCTCGATTTCATGCCTGGAAATGATTCAATGGAAACCTTCAGTTGTTGATAATATGCATGGAACACAACGTTCAACTGCCATTACTTCGACATGTCATTGGTGTACCACAAGGTAGAAAACCTAGCGGTCAACGACTCCTATGGTTTGATCTCTGGAAAGGTGGCTCATTCAGGCATTTTCCAAGTGACAAATGTGATCAACATGATAAGCCAGCTGAAGTGGATCTCGTATCCCAAATCTTGAGCTTTACGACAATATTTTTCCAGTTCATTGACGAGGTAACTCACCCAATTCATTTTCATTCCCTCCACACATTTTCTTGCGAGGTCCACCACGAACCCAGTGACCTGTGTGGGGTGGTTCTTTCTTATGAGCTTACCAGCTATGAGTTGGAAAGGGAGGCACACTCCACCATCCTGTATAAGGGCCACACTGTAGCCTTGCTTTCCTTTTTCAACTTCGTCGTATGAATCCTTGATGCCTTGTGCCAGGGAGCGGTCTGAGGCCTTCCCTGAGTAAAACTGTTGAGGGTCAACTCCCTTCATTCTTAATCCTATAATCTAGTGGATCAGCGTCGGATCCACAATAATCCTTCTTTCGAGCCAAGAGACTACAAAATTGAGATCTCCCACGTAGCCAAATATGCAGCCAATATGGTTCAAAAAATTTAATATCCTTGCATCGTCATTATCATCAAAAGATGAAGACAAATCCCAATTCAAATGTATTTATTTTCCACAACCCCTAATCGGAAATGCTTCTCTCAACGATTATGTTCATATGAAAGGAGGGTAAAATCACTCCAAGACAAATCAGTGAATAACTTCAAATTACAAAATGGCGGCCACGAAAATAAACGTGCTAGTTTTTGTTGGCAGAATCAAATGGAATGAGGATGGTATTGGCAGAAATCATAAGTGTGTATTCTGTATGTTAAGCACCAAATTGGCTACGACTGACAGCGATGAGGGTCATAGCTCAGAACTAAGATCAGAAAAGTTAACAAAAAGTACTTCAACATGCTTAGGCGAGGTTAAAAAAAACTCTACCAACTACACTGGCAACATCCAAAGGAAAACCTCTGGTCCACCAAAGACAAGGGGAAAATTTCAAATCAAATCTTGCATGATACATGGCACAAGAAGAAAAAAAATATGATTAGGGTTTCTAATTCCTGTGTCAGAGAGAGTACCTTGAGGATCCTTATTAAAATGAGCTTTAGAATGTTACTTTAAAGGCCAAATTGACAGAACTCTACTATTTCACTCGATAGTTGCGGAACCTAGATACAAAGTTGCAAAGAGAAATGTTGTATGGATTCTTGACAAGTTAGGGGAATATGATATATGCATAAGCCATGTTTCTACAGTAATGTTGAAAGACATCGTCTTGTGCATAATCTTTGGTGGTATGCATTAGAGCAGAGTAATGACGATGTGACACTTTCAATCGAAGATTCCTATTATTATGGCAGGGGCACAAACAAAGATTTTCACAACCACTTAATGAGAGATCTTTAAAGTATGTGCACCGACACCACCCTGAATAATTCTTGTGGTGAGCTCTGGTACATGGCGAAGAAGTTAGTGCAAACTAACTTGAAATAGTAACAAGCCTTGAGCTGACTAACTTTTGACACAAGTGTTGATTTCACATGTTCATTATACCCTTGGAAAGGTATCTATGAGATATACAACATCTCAGTTATGTGATTTGGGAAATTCTTTGCCAATATTTTATGTTTTTCACGATTAAGATCTAGCACTTTATTAACAGACTTGGAAAATGCAATGCATCAACCATGTGTGGAGGAATGGAGAATCGAATTTAGGGAGGTTTATGGGAAATTTCAATTAGTTAATGCTTCAATTTGATGGGTTTGGATGATTTCTTTTAATATTTTTATTCTAAATCCACTCATCTGTTGTATGTAGAATGGTGCCATGTACCAATGCTGAGGGGAGGTCATACTCAACATCCTCATGATGTGATCTATGAACAAGGACGACAAAGAAAGAATAACAACAGTTGTAACAGTGACAAAGGAGAAATAACGGAAATCAAACTCAAACGACTGAGGACAGATTTTCAATCCAATCATTATGATAGATGAGGTGCACTACAACTAAAATCCATGACGACCCACCGGTGCTAGAAGAAAATTTTGAAATGTAACTACTTTATTTGTCCCCTCATCATAAAAAAGAGAATAAGGACAAATGTTGGTAAATGATAGGTCACGGTGGAAGACGAAAGGCTAAGAGTCACATTGGACTCTAATAAATACTTGAATAATATCCAAGAAATGGGTTCTTGGCTCTTCAAACAGTGTACATTTTTGAACTATTTTGGAAATACATTATCAACTAAAATTGAGAATCCATTCCTTAGAGCTTTGATTTACTATTGTTGAAATAACTAATATTGAGAAGCCCTTTGGGCCCTATTTTGAGAGAGAATAACTTGCATGTGTTGTTGTTCTAGTGCAAACTAATTCAAGTGAAATGTATATTATTCACATGGGATGTAAGGACATGTTTTCTTATGGACTAAACTGATGTAATCTATGTTACTTTTGCAGTTTTGTTGTTCTTTCTTATATTATGTCCTGAGCGTATGAGTTGTGAATGTATGTAGAAATATGACATATAATTTTCTGTTTATAGACTTGTATGCATATATTTCTAACTATGCACCTGACAACTATCTAATTATGGTTTATGCATAGTTTAGTTTCATTACAACTCATTCAGATATGATAATTTTCTCTTGGCTAGGCTAGGGTAGGTTTATAGTAGGTTAGATTTATTTCATGCATTTACATAGTCTTAATCTACATCTCTCATTTTCATAACCATTCATCATTCACCTTCATTGGTGGACCAGGCCGCAACCGGTAAAACCAAAAACAATAATGGCTTCCTACCCAAAAATTGGATGGGTTCCCTATTCCAAACAGTGAGAGGCTTAATTGGGACTTCTTATCGGGGGTAACCCCTGCTATTGACAAAGAAAGATTTTAAACCCATCAATAGAAATAGTGCTAGAGAGTATGCCAAATGAAAATCCTGGCCATGTGGAGTCATTTCACTTAACGGTGAAATCATGAAGATGGGTGTCTATTTTGCTTGTTTTATAAGAAAAAAACCTATATTTTCACAAGTTCTTCAACTTCCAGTATACAAAATTATATTTTTTATTTAGAATTTCACTTTATAGTAAAAACAAAACTTGTGAATAATTTTGTTACCTTTCCACTGACTATTTTTCAAATATTTTTTATTGATATTTCATATGTCAATTTGACAATTCTTTAACAGTATGCTCTGTAAACATGAAAGGAATGATAATGAGTTATTTCCCCCCCCCAACAATGTATCTATTATTAAAAAAATAAATTTAACAATCGAAATATATTGCAATAATCTACATAGACTCTATTTTATTATGACTATAATCTTGAATCTAACGGATGAATATTATAATTTCTAGAATTTCTTGAAGCTGACCAAGGTGAAAACGTTGCAGATTTTAAACACATGTTTACCCATACCTTGTATCTATCTTAATTTTTACTTAAAAGTAAAATATAAAAATACCCTTTTGAAAAGAACTGTTTAAGGATTATGAATATAATATTTTCTAAATTTTTCACTGTGTATTTTTAGAGATACAGATATTTCATTTCACGAATTGTAATGTCAACTGAAAATATTATGCAGTGATTTTTTTTTTAAATTAAATTAAATTAGATAAAAATAATGAAAATGAAAACAAATTATATCCATTGAAAGTAAATTCAATTTTTCAAATGCTCGTATCATTTTTGAAACTAAATTCTGAGTATTTGCAGGAGTCTACAACCTCCAAAGTTTAGGTAATCTAGAGAGAATTCTTCAGTTCCCGGAAATAGTTCCATTCGCTAGTTTTCGACCGAAAGAACATTTTTTCGGCCGAAAAACGTAATTCTAATGGAATCCCTTAAAAATAAACGGTTTCCTATCTTTTCGGCCGAAAAAACCTTTTTTCAGCCGAAAGATGGGTGAGAGAATTCCGTCGGCCAGAAACAATGAAGAGACACGTCGTATCATTTCACTTCACGCCAAATCGTATAAATACGTTTTCGACCAAACACATTTAACACAATTCACTCAATTGTTTCATGGTTTTGTATAGCACCTAAACAAAGTTTCTAATCATCTTTTTCATTTTTGTTGAACAAGGTAATTGATGTTTTGAATGCAAAAATATATATATATATATATATATTTTTTTTTTAAGTTCAAGTTTTATTGGGGTAACAATTTATATATATTGAAAGCTAAATGTTGAACATTTTTCAAGGTGAAAAGCTAAATGTTGAACATTTTTTCAAGGTGAAGCCTTTGCTGAACATAAATTTATTGATATTATTTTATAATCCAAGATGTAAATATATCAATCTCATATGAAGTCGATATAATACATGGGATACGAAAAATGCATTTAGTTAAAATGTTATCAAAATGTGTTTGCATTTGATAGAAGAAATGAGTCTTGTTTTTGTTCAATTTGCATAGAGGACACATAATCCATAGAGATTTGCGAAAACAAAAAATGTAGAATATGTTAAAGCTTGGAGACATACCGAACTTAATATAAAAGGGAAAATTCCACTTGCAAGCTCAGAGGAGATGGAATCAAATGAAACTATAGTGTCAGTTGATGGCGATAGAATTTTTGATCTTGTTAGAGAAGGTAATTTTTATGTTCAAATTTTTTCAAATATATTTTAGATGTGCTTGTGTGATAATCTAACACGAACTACTTGTTGTCCAACATATCGAATTATTTGTAGAAGATGTCTTTGTCATGGTTGCACCTGTAGACAACACTAAAAACGTGAAATATTATTTGATACGGTGCACAGAACAAAAGATGAGGTTATTAGAAGATTTTGATGATAATGGTTCTATATATGAAAGATGATCCATCATATTGAAAGGATATTTTTTCAAGAAACCCATCAAACCTATACTCATGTTCACTTTCAAGACTACCAGTCAGATATCATAAGTTGTCAATATAGTCACTTGGTATGTGCAGCGCACATAAAGTTAATAGAAGTTCAATCAAGAAAAAAAACCAAAGTTAGAAAATTGAAAATGTCCAAACATGATCATGAACGAATAATTGAAGATGGCATACCATTACAATTTATTTAAACAAGTGACATGTACATTCCAGAATTTTATATTTTTCATTGAAAGTACACGTATTTATGAATATCTAGGATTCTAGAATCATTTCCATTTTAGATTACTTTCATGGTCCATTCAATTCAAAAAGTTATATTTTTGATAAATTATAAATTTTACCAAGTCTTATTTACAATTTCAGGGAAGAACTTATAGATTGTATCTAAGGAACCTAAAATGACCTATACTTTAGATGATTATACTTTAATCCTACAAATTATCCAGATCGTATACACAAATCCTTTAATGTAACCAATTTACTACATATAGGATTTGTGTTCATTATTTTCAATGATTGTTCAATGTTTTTTCATATGAAGAGGATAACTTCATATCAAAAATAGGACCCATTTCCATGTCAATATAAGGGACTATTGATGGCTTAGAAAAACTTTAAAGATATCTTAAAAGGTATGATTAACATCCTAATTAAAAAATTTAATGACATCTTAAAAAGTATAAATTTTAAGTATGAAATTGTGAATTTTGATTCCAAAAGTGTTGACATTATATTAAATTGTTAAATTTGTGCATTTAGATTTCAATATCTTGAAGCAAATTGAAAACAAAATTGAAATTATGACCTACTTGAAAAATGTATATGATGAACCTAACACTACTTATATTCTACACATTAAACATAGTTTTCATTAAGTTTGATTGAAAAAAACTTAAGTTGAAAACGAATTTGATTTTGTGACTTGATAACAAAAAATTAAAAACAATAGGTCATCTACTAAGGCTTGGTTTGCTGCATTTAGATTTGTATTTGTTTAATTGAATTTGGAGTATATTCAAAATTCAAGGTAGTGTATGATTAACATCCTAATTAAAGATTAATAGCACTAGTGAATACTTCCATTAGTGGTAGGTGTCATATTAATGTCATTAGTGAATACTTCCAATGTGTAGAGGATTGATAATTTCCATCAACCATTTTCTACCCTTTTCGAAACATAAACAATTTATATCAATAGAAATTTTAATGAAAATCGCTTATTTATATTAAAGTATATTTTAGTTTTACATATTAAAATAGGTTTTAAATCATGTTTTTATCTCCATTTTTATTTCAAAGTCCATACTTTTATTTCACATTTTCTTGAATAAATATATTGAAATCTTGAAAAGAAACCAAAGACTAACATAACAAGTTTAGTGTTGGATTTTCATAGTGAATACTTCCATTAATGGTAGGTGTCATGTTAATGACATTAGTGAATACTTCCCATGTGCATAGGATCGATAATTTTCATCCACCATTTTCTACCCTTTTCTATACATAAACAATTTATATCAATATAAATTTTAATGAAAATCGCTTACTTATATTAAAGTATATTTTAATTTTACATATTAAAATAGGTTCTAAATCATGTTTTTATTTCAATTTTTATTTCAAAGTACATATTTTTATTTCACATTTTCTTGAATAAATATATTGAAATCTCAAAAAGAAACCAAAGACTAACATAACCAGTTTAGTATTGGACTGTCATTTCATTGTGAATTTTTGATAAAGTAACCAAGGATGAACATAACCATTTTAGTTTTGTATTGTCATTTCATTGTGAATTTTCAATTTTGAGTTCATAGTTTTTACTAAATTTTGGATTGATAGGAGTGTATGCCCTATCAAAATAAAGGAAGGGCCTAGATTGTTGCAATGATCAATATGCTTAAATTTACAATTTGCATTGTTAAAGTAAATTGATTATCACTTGAATGGAATGGAATAAAACCCATATCACTCAATGAAAATTGGCTTTTACCTCGGTAGTCTAATACTAATTTTTTATCACCCTAGACTCATACTTTATTTTTATGTTTTCATTCTCTCATAAGAAGCTCACATATATTTTTAATATACAATATTGTTTGTTGTTTTTTCCATTCTAATATTATTAATAGGAGGCAATTGAGAAGTTTGAAACCTAACTTGAGCAACCCTCTAGTCCTCAACCTTCATCTATGAGTGTCGTTTGGGGTAAGGGGCTCCAAAGTGGGAAACTATAAAATTTAATGACTTGTTTGACTATTTTCAACCATATTTCCAAATCAAACAAAATTTAAATTATAATTTAGAAACTATAATTTGATAACTACCTAGATCTCCCATCACTGCAGAATTAGCTCCATTGTATACAAAATCATCTCTACTTCACATAGTACAAATCAAACAAAATTTAAATTATAAGTTAGTAACTATAATTTGATAACTACCCAGATCTCTCATCACTACACAATCATCTTCATTGTATATAGAATCAACTCTACTTTACATAGTACAATGATGTTTATAAATAAAATGAAACAAAACATTTTTAATTTCAACACGGTATCATAAAACATAAATTAACCTATTTTTTTTAGTAAATAAAGTAGGATCCTTATATTAATAACTGCTTATGTCTATACAATGGCACCTATTAGCCACTTGTTCTGCCATAAAAGGGAAACCATAACAGGTGGCTTTCAACAAAAACTTATCCTTTCACCATCATAAAAATTGAAATTATAAAATCATAAAAATTGAAATTATAAGCTACCCATAAAACATAAATTATCCTTTCATCATCATAATAATTCAAATTATAAGCTATCGACTATTTATTAATAAATAAACAATATATTTCACCATTATAAACAATATAAGAGAAATCAAAGATGAGACAATAAATTTATATTTTGAGTTCCAAAAATATCAAATATATATATCAAATATCAAATGTATATATATAATGAAAGTTTGAATAGTTACACCACCAATTACAAAGGTTCCACATCCATTTTAGGACGATAACAAAAAATAAGACATTTAACTCTAAAATCCTGGACTCTAAGCCATCGCTTTAAGATAGATCACTTCATAGCTGCAAAAGAAAACATTTGTCAAATTCAAAATTTAAACATTTACAATAAAATATATCTACAAATTTAAAATAGAATGTACACATGTACTATTTTAGATAAACAAAGTTGTGATTAAACCAAAATTGACATACATACCAAAAGAGTTAAGTCTTGTCCTCCAACATACTCTTTTCCACCAAATATAATGTAAACATATTTTCCACCAAATATAATGTAAACATCTGTAACAATAAAAAATAATTAAAAAAAAACAAATAACACATATTAGCATATATACTTTAACTAAATATTAAATAAAGAATAAGAAATAATAACATACCCAACCACAGTTCCAAAGATTTAATATTATCGATTTCTTTTTATTACGCTTTTTTGACGCTTTTTTTAAACCAAACTTCTATCACAAAGTTCCAAAACTTTCAAAATAGTTACTCTCCACATGATCTAAACAATGTAAAATATTATTTAAAATATTACAAATTTGTAAAGAGAAAAATTGTGTTCTTGGTAACCAATTTTTGTGTTCAGAGTTAGATAATACTCTGAAAATAAGTATAGTTGTGTATGCAGAAAGTTCACAAATCTCCATATTAAGTCATTCTTCCAATAAAATACTTATCTCCTTGTGGATAAAGTCTCAGATCCTTCAGGTGAAATTCTCATGTTAGGTGACCTTATTTACTCAGCAGTAAAATACTTATCTCCTCAACAGTAAAATACTTCTCTCATTTTCTGCAGTGGAATAGATGTTCTCATATAATCAAACACCCTCAAATGCCCTTTCAAATTAAATGACTCATAAATATCCATATTAATCCATTCTTCAAAGAAATTACTTATATCTATGAAAGTTCACAAATCTCCATTTTAAAAACCATTCTTCCAGAGAATAATTATCTCCTCTTTCTGCGGTGGAATAAATGTTCTCATATAATTTTTCATGTACATGAAGAAAACACAAATCTGCACATTTATTAAGTCATTCTTAAAAAACCATTTAAATCTTACATCTTTGGGATGTATTTATATTACATATAATCAAATTCTCTTTGAAATATTCCTTCGTCATAATCTAAACATAAGTGAGATCATGCATGTACATAGTTTATTTGTAAATCTACTTGAATGTTGGTTTTTGTGGTTAGTAACCAATTTAGTTAAGAGTTTGACAATACCATGGAAAGAAGGAATTCACTTCGTTGTATGCAGAAAACACAAATGTCCATACTATGCCAGTTTTGGACAAGAAGGAAAGGAATGCAATTGAAGAAAATTTAGAAACTTCCATTTTTCTGATGTGGGATAGAGCCTGTTCTCAAATAATCAAATGTTCAAGTTCAAAATTAGGTCTTCATCATGATCTAAACATAAATAAGATTAAATTTACCATTTTAGATAATGATAAGATTATGTAGGGGTTCTAAATATTTCAAACTAATTGATCAAAGCGTTGAAAAGTTATATAGACACTAGTTTAGTAACACTATTAATATGAAAGGCTAAACTAAAAATTTGAGAAAACAAAAATCTGAAAAAAGTCAAAAATATAAGCTTATTCAAAAAAAATAAAATTGTGAACACTTTTATATAAAAGTCCAATAAAAGAAAATTAAAACTCACTAATGTGCAACGAACATACATTTATGAATCATTGTGAATAAACACATCCTTCCCAGTTATGGATGCATCCTCCTCAATCCCAATCTACTGCACTCTCTTCTTCACATTTTGTTCAAGCACACTCCCAGACACTCTCTTCTCCACATTGTCTTATATAACACATTTCAAATTTGAAAATTAAATTTAAATGATTTTAACACATTAAATTGTAGTTTTAAATTTCTAAACATGTAATGCCTATGATGTCCCAACCTGGATATCAATAAATTATACCCACCATACCCTAAGATTCAATAAATTAAATATTATTTAATACATTCTTCTTTTAAATTAATAATTTAAATGACAATTTGCAATTTTAATATATAACTAAATTTGTTTTCAACATGCAATGATACTTGTGAAATCCCACCCTCTTCAAACTCTCCCAATGAGAATTGGAACAAGCATGCCCAAGTAGTAGGAGATGGAATAGAGATTTTTGAAAAACACAACTAAGAACTAAATCTAGGATTCAATGTGTTCACATTTATACAAAATCATAAATGTCATGTTCAGTTGATCTTTTTCAAAAGATTGGAGATTGGAAAACTAAAGTGCTCATATGTAGATATTAGAAAACACATACCTGATTCAACCCATTCAAATTTAAACTTGTGGAATCAAGTCCCCTATTTACTAAAGATTCATTTAACATATATCCAAAATGCAACTAATGATAATAACAACTCAATTATTTCTATAGATACAATGATATGTATCTAGATCTAGAACTAGAAGTAAACTATCCTCAAATGTATAAAAAATGTACTAATTATAACACATACCAATCTGATGTTCGGTTCATCATTCTGAATGACCTCCTTCCAACCATTACGAAAAAAGTTTGCATACTTCTTAATATATTCTACTGACATGGTATCTAACTCCTCATCTGTTTTATAAACAAAAATGGCTCGAGAATTGGCTTTCGCTCTCTAACGGTTCAAACCAACATCAACACCATAAACATTCGATTCCAAATTTTCCCTGATTTCATTCCTAGCCTCTTTTCCAACCTCTGATGAAGCTTGCAACTCTGAATGTGAGGCAAATGGCCATATTGGGTGAGATACTAAAGATCGTGGAGGCCTCTACAATGTCTCATTTCTATATTCCCCTTTCTGATCATATGTCTGTCCTTTACCAATCCCATGATAATCGGATGGTAGGATAGTATAATCAGTGTGCATGTCCATGAAAATCTCTACCTAAAAGTGTTTGGAAAAATAATGTGGAACCTCATCATTCCACGACAATTTCCCATATGCTACCAAAAATCTATTATAAAGATGTCCTGCTATGTTGGGGTGCTTAAAATATTGCACCTTCAACATCTTTCGCTTTGGTCCATCTTTGAAATTGAACATAGAAATTATGTTTTATTTTGAAACTTTATTTTTTACTAAGTCTCATTTATCAGGGCTCGTCACCTCCAACTTTCGTCTCCTCATCAAATTGACAAAAATTCCAGTCGTTGGACCCATGTTTTGATATGCATCCATAAGGTTTTGCAATGAATTCAAAAAAATCTCCAAGATTTGTTTACTCTCCCATGGGAGATCCAAGATCCTCAAATCATTTTTCAACTTTCTTTTAACACCTGAGCATCGCTCAAGGGTCATTGCTTCAGTAATCCCTTCCCAGGGAAGCTCATCACCAACATCTGAAACATAGATGAACGTAGGCGTGTAATATTCTGTTTCTTGATAACGCCTCCTAAATCCACCTTAACCCTCTTCATCAACATTAGAATATTCATGACACCCACTTTCTCTTTCATTATCTTCCCTCACATTAAACTCATTGTCTACACATACACATTTGAAAGTAATTACAACATTTAACAACATAATTTAACATAAGA
>SNQJ01S0028136.1:116793-130303 GCA_010110895.2 Picea sitchensis | reverse complement strand
GAAGGGCTATATCCCAGCTTTAAAAGCGGTTGGTTAAGGTTACCTTCGTAGATTTCTTCTTTTTCAACCTCTAGGAAATTTACCAAGTGCTAACACCATCAACTTCCTATTCATTCTTTCTACAAACCCATTTTGTTGAGGTGTGTATGGAGTAGTATTATTCCTTTCTATACCTCACTTCTTATAGAACTCTTCAAATTCATTCCCACTAAATTCTCTACAATTATCTATCCTCGACACCTTTATTTTCTTCTCTGTCTGATTTTCTACTAGAACCTTAAAATATTTAAATTTATCAAATACCTTAGATTTATTCCATGTGTTCCTTGACAAATAATATATGAATGAAACATAATACACATATTTACCTAGTGATAGAACAAGCATAGGTCCAAACACATCACTGTGTATCAAAACCAAGATCCCCTTTACTCTTCTAGCAACATATGAGAATCTTACTCGGTTTTGTTTACCATATATGAAATTTTCACAGAAATCAAAATCCAGGGTGCAATTAGGAATACCTTCAACCATACCTTTACTGTGTAGTGTTTGAAGGGCCTTTTCTACAATATGTCCCAGTATTTGATGTCATAGCATGGTATAACTTCTAGGGAAAGTGTGGATATTGTCTGCTCTATTTCTCTTCTCAGGGACAACATAATTTTTACACCCACTAGTATAAGTGTTTCCCATCAACTTGTACAGAGTTCCACACCAAACTCCCCTCATCAACACCATTGCTCCTCTGACCATCTTGCAAGTTCCCTTTCCTAATAAATTATCCACACATACATCATCCAACTTACTTACATATATTGGGATCCTGGCTAGATATGGAATGTGAAAGACTCTAGGGAGAGTTATAATCCTTCCATCTTTCAACAATATCTTAACCCTTCCATGTCCCATGATTTTGGTTGTTGAGTCATCTCCTACATAGACATCACCACCATCATAATTTTAATATTCATTGAACCACTCCCTGTGAGGATTCATATGAAATGATGCACTTGATTTGATCAACCATGCATCATGATCTACATATGTACCAGTAGATTCCAGGTAAACATCACCTCCTTCTTCCGTGGAAGTTTTCACCTTTGTGGAAGAGGAATCATCAGATCCCTTTGCTTTATCAACATCCTTAGACCTACAATATTTCTTATAATGCCCAAATTTACCACATTTCTATCATTTCCTCAAATACTTTCTTGGGAATTTAGATATACCTTTAGATTTAGATGCCCCCCTCCAAGAATTAATTTTATTCCTATCTTGGGGATGACCTCTTACAGATAAAGCATATGTGCTATGACTATCCATGATTTTTATCATCATATATTATGATAACAAGGATGAGAATAAATCCTCATACTTCAATGGAGATTGAGTGGTACTGCCAATTGCTACAACAAGAATCTCATAGGACACTGGAAAAGAACATAACAAAGTAATACATTTATCTTCTTCTACAAGAGTAATATTAACAGATCCAAGTTGACTTACTAGAGTATTGAAGGAATTTTGATTCTTTGTCACATAATCTCCATCTTCCATCCTAAGATGATACAACACTTTCGAAGAAACAACTTGTTTGCTATGGATTTCAGTTGATACAAATTCCCCAACTTTTCCCATAGTTCCTTGGTTGTATCTTCTCCCTATACATTCAATAACAATGAATCTTCTAGGAAGATTCTAATCGTACTCATTTCTCTTCTATCTATCTTCTCTCAATCTTCTTTTGACATAATAGTAGATTGAGTACTAGTAGTTTGTGTCCCAATAGATATTGTACTAGTAGGCTATGTACTAGTAGTTTGTGTTCCAGGATCCACAAAGATACATTTTTCTTTGTCTACAAGAAGGTCCTCCATTTTGAGCTTCCATAGCTCAAAGTTTTCACTGTTCAACTTCTCAATATCAATTCTAGAATTGATCACCATTCTCTTTCAACACATAAATCACCACTGAAAATCTCCCACTGAACCCAAGTTTATCATAAACCCAAGGTAAAATGGATCTATCAAGACTGAGCCAAACCCTCGGTAAAAAAGGTGTCCCCTTGAAGCCAAAAACATGCTCTGATACCACATGTAAGTTTTAAACCTATGAAGTAAAGTCATGCATACATATTCTTAAGAATAACATAAATTAATCAATGGCTCATACACATAATACACAGAGATTTACGCTCGAAACCCTTAACCGAGAGAAAACCATCCTTGGTATCACACCTATCAACTCTTCATTGTATTAATTTAAACATTCACAGTACAATATAAAAACAATATTTTAGGCATTTTGCATCTACAAAAACCCTAATCCCTTAATCCATGATTAATTTAGAAAACCGCTAAAAATAACAAAAAATGTTAAAATAGAAAAAGGTGCATCCCCCTCCACACATGCAAAGAATATAACACCTACCCAACAATTATCTAGATTTTTTTTATCAAGGGGCTAGTAGAGCCCCAATTTTGTATATGCACCTCATTTTTTAAGGATGTAACACACGTTTTGGCATATATGTACATATGTTTGTTTCAACTGCTACTTATGGATGTCTAATGATGTGATTGATAACCCACATTTATGTACCTGCATACTAAAAACTTAACTAATGAGACAAATTCCAATATAACACATAATTAGCCAAGGAATCAACCAACATATTAGACCCTCTTAAAACATGACAATACTCAATGTACTCAAAGTAGTGTTCAATAAGGTAACCCAAAAAATACCTACGTAATAAGATGATATGTCTAATGTTATATTTGAGATTCAACTGTGAGACCACGAGATGGGAGTTCATCATGGAAGCCAAATGATGCATGTCAAGGGAGAGAGCCTTGGAAAATAGTTCAATGAAAAAACTATATTCTAAAATGTTATTAGTTGTTGGACCAAAGTAAACACCTCCATAACTCATGATCTCGTCAAGGGGTGAAAATATCATCAAAGCGGAGGAAGCGATATTCTGGGTAATATAGCTGGAAACATCAACATATCCCACCCAGATGGAGGAGGATGATGACATCTACAAATCAAGCATAAATCATGATAAGAACCTAACTGATACATTCAATACACACAACAGGAAAAGCGCACCACTCGAAGAAGAAAAAAATGTACAAGGAATCATTTAGTCGACTGGTCTATGCATAATACTTTTTAAGGTAGATCCCATTGTGGGGCTTTGAAACATAATTTTCATCATATTCAACCAGCTCATAGGCCCCTCTTTTCAAGACATGTTTAACAATGTAGAAATCATGCCAAAGGGGTTCAAAATTACCTATACCTAACGTGTGATGGTCCTTATCATAAACCAAAACTAGGTCACCCTCTAAAAAGACACAAGGATGAACCGATTTTTCATACTACGATTTGATGCATTTATTCTGAGCTTCATTGGCCAAGGTGGCATATTGAATTTGTTCATCAATATGTGCCAAGTGCAAGAGACACTCCTCCTCAATGGATTTGTTAGGAAACAATTCTACAACAATTTTTAATGGCAAAATTTCACATTCAATCGGTAGTATTGCCTCCAGAACGTATACACGTTGGAATGTAGAGAATCTAGTGGCAGTTTTGGCTAAGGTACGGTAAGGCCACAATATTGAAAATAGCATAAGGTGCCAGTTTGTCTTGTGTTTCCCTAACATTCTATGAATCATAGTCTCTGGGACATGATTGATGGCTTCAACTTGGCCATTGTCTTGAGGATAATAAGGCATCAAGTTCTCATGGTGAAAACCCAACCTGGAATCTAATTCAATTATCTTATTGTTACGAAAATGGGACCTGTGGTTTTTCACTATGTCTTAGGAACACTAAAATTAGAAATAATGTGATTGAGCACAAAAATAGCAGTGGTGGTGTCGTCTTTAGAAAATGTAGGAAAGGCCTTGACCCATTTGGTGAAGTAGTCAACGAACACAATAATGTAACCATGATCAATATCCAAGGTAGGATTACATGTCATAAAATCAATCCCCCATTTTGCAAAGGTACCGAAAACCACCACATGATGGAGTGGAGCAAGATAAGCATGCATCTTATGGGTGAAGATTTGACAAGAATGGAATTTCTAGACTGCATGCATGTAATCCTTGAAAATTTTGGGCCAGAGGTAACCATCACATAATATCTTCTGGGTAGTGGCCAACCTAGAGAGATGACTGCCACATGTCCCAACATGGAAATCATTCAAAACTCTTTCATCTTCCTCATGGATAAGGAAACGACATAGAATCAAATCAACCCCTTGATGATAAAGGGTATCATATACAATAATGTAGTATCTATCCTGATGCCTTATGCGACGATGTGCATCATGAGAAAGATGAGGACGAAAACATTGGGTCTATAGGTAGATCAAGACATATCCATACCAAGGATAGAACTAGTTAATGAGGAATTAAAACTCATCAAGAAAATATTCATTAAGTATGGGTTCCTTATTGGATCAGGGAAGTTCAGACATCAACTTTGCGAATACCATAGATTTCTTAGAATTGGAGGAAACAAACTCCGGGTCAATCTCTTGGAGGATAACAATACACTTTAAGTACTTGCCCCCAATGATATTATGATTGAGGATGTGTTACATTTTGTTGGCATCATAAAATACAATGGTTTTTCACAAGAGGATGTAATTTCATAAACTTTGGACAACATAGATTGTGATTCAGGGACAACTTCTCATCCCACACGAAAGGTACACCCTTCTTCAATAAGTGCATAAAATCTTTGGTGAACTTAGTTTAATTGGCAATGAATGAACCAAAAATTTGTCCTTCCCTTACAAACTTTGAAGTTGGCTAATGGTACGAGGAGGATACAAGTTGAGAATCACCTCAACCTTCAAGGGATCAACCATGATACCATAATTGGACACAATGAAGCCTATAAGTCTACCATATACCGCACAAAAAATGCATTTATGTGGATTCAAATGGATATTATAGTAGCGAAAACAAATGAAAATGGTCTACAAGTGACCTACGTGATCCTTGCGATGCTTGGAACGAGTAGCTAAATCATCCAAGTATGCCTTTACAATATGTTTGATGTCATGAAACACATACGACATGGCCCGTTGGAAAGTGGCTCCAACACTTTTAAGACCAAATGACATTTTACAATAAGAAAACGTACCCCAAGGACAAATAAAGGTAGTTTTGTGATGATCTTTTGACTTGATCTGGATTTGATTATAGCTAGAGAAATTGTCCATGAATGAGAAGATTTCACTCCTAACACATTCATTGATAATATGATCTATGAATGGGGTTGGAAAATTATCCTTTGGACAAGCCTTGTTCAAATACCTATAATTGACACTGACTCTAATAGTACCTTATTTCTTTGCAATGGGAATGAGATTGGAAAACCATTCAGTCAAGGCAATCACATAAATAAACTATGCATGAAGTAGTGTTTTGACCTCTTCCTTGATGGAAATATCTTTCTTTGGGTTTGTTGCCAAAGCTTTTTTGGCTCCCTCATACATTTTGATTTCATGTTTGACAATATGGGGGTCAATGCCAAACATTTCTTCATAGGAACAAGAATAGTCAACACCTATCAGGATGTGTTCCACAACACCTAGCTTTTGGGAAATGTCAATGGGTATATTTTTGGAGATGTTGGCAAAGTTCCCTTCTGAAAATACATGATCAATCGTAATGGGAGATTGGGATCATTGAACATGACTAGTGGAAACAATATTTGTAATGTCATCCTCAAACCGTTCCAAATTGGGAAGAAATGATGTGTGATGGTGCAAATCCTCCCATGGCATATTGGGTGAATCCATGACCTCCATGATATCTTCATCGGATGGAAGTTCAAGATCTAGGAAGTCATTGGAATATGGAGGAGTGAGGGCCCAAGAAGGTCTTGGGTATTTATTAGACTCCACATCTTGAGGGGAATCTAAATCAGAGCCAAGAGAGGCTAACTGGATCACCTGATAGGAAATCTCTATCATAGTAAGAGTCATGAATGCTCAAAATGAATCAACATCATTAGGACAAGGTACCACCCAAGGATAAAAAGACCCAATGGATCCACTATTAAACGATGAAATCATGTTGATAGGAGTGATTGTCGCAGTAGGATATTGTGGGGGGAGGAGGAATATACCCATAAGTGAAGTATCTTTGAACATACCCACACCAACATGCATATAAGATTGTTAAGTATCACTAACAAAGGGTACATTTGAACCATCATTCGATCTAAGGTCTGGGGTGCAAACCGCAAGCTTATCGATTGTCACTATTTTCCCTTGATGAGGGAAATGTAAGACCCTAAGGATTGACGAAACAATTGCAGTCATCTCATAGAACCAAGTGCACCCGAGTAACAAATTGTACTCAATAGGTGTGTCGATGACCTCCACAACAATAAAGATAGTCTTACCACCTAACTCGATGGGTAAGACAATGATTGTTCCATGAGGCCAGGACATGTGTTCATCGAACACTTTCAACAATGTTGCAGATGTGTCGAGCTTAGGAGAACCAATTTCCTTCTAACAAGAAATGAACATGATGAAATTCGAGGCTCCATCATCAACCACAATTTGGAATATTTTTTTCCCCATCGTATGCACTTTGATGTGGAAATAAACCTGATGGGAAATCCTATGAGTAACTTGATCATAATCAAAGGTCATCAAACTTGACTCTAAGGGATCAACCCCCCTATAGAAGAAAACAAGGCTTTCCACTGCATTGGGTAGCTCTGGAGGACTTCGATGGAAGACATGGCACAAGGTGCCTAGGCCAAGTCTTCTCTAATACTGTAGTTTTGGGTGGCCTTTGTGTTGAGATTATATATCATTCTTCGAAGAATGCCCTTCGGGGGGCAAAGATTTGTGTCAAAAGATGACTTCTCAATTTTAAGAGGGCCACCAAGATAGGATGAAGATGCTTCATCATGAGTAGCAGGAATGCACTCAAATGTGTTGTAGTTATTGGCTTGTATTTTCAAATTGATTGTGTGGTCACACATGAAAAATAAGCATTCGAGGAAGACCCCTCGTGGTGAGGGGTACCTACCATGCCCCTTTGCTGAGGAGGAGGATTTTTTGCAACCATGTGTTGAGGTTGAAGGGGAAAAGGATGAGTTAAGACGACAGGTTGCTAGGGGTCCTTCTGATGTGTCAAAAATATATGGACTTCATCCTTTCCATGGCACTGATGAGTAGGGTGGTCCTCCCCATAAATCATGCAGGGGAATCATGCAGGGGAATTGTCTCTTCTTTTTCTCTCTTGTGCCCCTCTCCTAATAATTTTGGGTGGGTGCATGTTGTCCCTTGACCAAGTTTTGGAAGACTCTTGCTCATATTGACCTATTTTGGACTTCGACAGCCTGTCGAAGGAGGAGCGCAAGACGAAGCGGAGATCATGGGATCTCGACCCACTTTTGGGTCCTTTTTGGGTTTTGGGGAATATGTAATGGGAATGGGATGTCGGCCCATGGGTTCTACCCATGCTTAGCCTATTTTGTAAAGTATAAATAGATGTCTAGGCAATGTAAGAAAGGATGGACCGATAGATTGATGAGGTAAGTGCTAGATCTATGTGATCGAAGGATTGTAAGTGCTTTGTGTCTATGTGAGACTTGAAAAGATAAGTGCAAGTCATTGTAAGAATTTGTGGAAGGCTTTGTGCTGTAACGCAAGGAAGAAGAATCTAGCGAGCTACGTAGATCTTCTGGTCCTGTGCGGAGTAAGGGTTTTGAGGCTTTGTGCTTGTAACCTATTGAAGAAGCTAATAAATAAGAAGAGTTGGTGGACATAGCCCCAAGGTGGGGGTGAACCATTTAAACACTATGTTGTCTTGCTTTGTGCTTATCTTAATGTGTTTATGTCTCCTTTTTCTAAGTGCTTGAGATGATTAGATAGATCTGCTTATGCTCAGTGATAATGATGTGTAGGATGTGTAGGATGTTATATATGATATATATGAATATGCTCAGTGCTTGATCTACTAGATCTGATCTATTTTACCTATGCTAAGTGCTTGAATACGCTAGATCAGTGTGAATGTTGCAAGCTCTGTTTTATCAGTGAAGTGGATATTGATTGCATATTGAGGGATTGACGCTCCTAAGTGCTCTATTAAGTTGTATAATCATATATCTATGTCCCAGCTAAGGTTGTAGACACCTGAGTCTTGCAACCACCCCTGTCTCTACCTCGGGAGAGACTTCATCTGCTTTGCAGGTGTTGCCGAAAGGGACGGTAGTTAGGGTTTTTTTGGTGCGTTGTTGTAGCGTTGAACCCTGGGTCTACCCCTGTGCCAACAACACAATCCCTTTCTCAATATTGGAATTTTTCTTTTTATTCCTCTTATTTTTTACTCTAGGTTGTTAAGGATTATTTGGTTATGTGGACTGCACTGAATTCACCTTGGAGGTATGAGTAGGGACTCTGGTAGTTTGATCACTATAACTAGTATCTTACAGGTGTGAGGAAATAGACATATGACTCATATGGTTAGCTAAATGGTTCACAGAGGTATGGGAAACATAACCAACCACACCATTGACATGGGGTATTAGATTTGGCTTCTTTAGATCTTTTGACGGCCTAGGAACATGTGGGATAATGTCATAAAAGGTACCCAACTAAGAGTAAATCAAGCCTAAGTGTTGGGAACAAATAATGGATTGCTCCTCGGTATCATCCCTGGCCATAGCTACATCCTTGGAAATGGTTGGAAGGATGGATTTGATGAACCACTCCATCAAGATATTATCTCAAATTTGTGACTTGATCATCCTATGCCTTCGTTGCCACTCATGAATGTGATCAGAAATGTGAGTAGTAGTATCTTGATAGAATGAAGTCAATAGATTCATTCTTGTTTCATACCTAATGGGTATTTGGTAATGCGTAATGAACACCATTTCCAAGTCGTTGAATCTTTTTAAGGAACTACATTGTAATTCAATGAACCATTTAGTAGCAACTCAAGTTAGAAATGGCTGGAAAATATGGAGCCTCACACTATCATCCATCATGGAATTGGATGAGAACCATAAGTGATATTTCATTATGTGTGTGGAGGGGTCTTATTCTATCTTTCCATTGAATTTCAATATGTTTGAAGGTAGCTTTACAGGCATAGCTGACCATGAAGGGTTGTGGGAAATAGGGTCATTTATTAATCATGATAGATCAGGTAAGTCTAACATTCTGAGAAAATTGTGTGTGAGAAAATGAATAATGGGAGGGAGATGAATTCTCTAATGTCCCAAATGAAACTTGTGCCCCCCCTACATTCATACTACCAAAATGTTGTTGGGGTGTTCCCAAATAATGGGTGCCCCCAGGGATGGTGACACTTCCAAGAGCATGATTTATCCCTAGACTAGATGTTCCCCTAAAAGGATTTCCCCCAAGGATAGATGTAAACTCTCCACAAAAATTTTCCAAAAATTAGGCCTAGGGAAGAATCCCCTGGAATCTAAGGTATTGATAAAGGGATAGCTTCTAAAATTGGAGAATTTACCCTCAATCAGTGTTCCCCCAAGGAAAGGTGTGCTAACCCATGGGAAGTTAAAATCTCTTGACATACTACTATCCCAATCCTGACTAGAGACAACCCCAAAACCACTAGGAAATTTCCACCAAAAATATACACCTGCACCTGATGATATCGGGATGCTCATAGGAATGGTGGAGGCAGAAGGAGTTCCACCTCCCATGCTGAAACCAAGGCTCAGACCCCACCAGAAAAGGATCGATAAGTGGGCATCATAATATAAGGGATGGACATAGTAATGATGGGTATACTAGCAAATGGAAATGAAGACACAACCAGGGTCCCCCAGATTGAGGGACCTGTAGAAAAAGGGATGGATGGAGTTGGTCCAATGGAGCTAAGAGAAGGATATGTGTACATCACAGAGATGGAACCAGTCTGACATGAAAATGGGATTGATGTCTCAACTACACTGGATGAAACACTTGGTATTGACATGGTGGGAGGATTTTTAAACAAATAAAAAGGCTCACTAAAAATCTCCATCACCTGGACACATAGAGGTGGTTTAGGATCAATTAAAGGAGGCATCAATTTTGGTGGAGGATGTTCATCAACCACTTCTACCTAAGCCAAACAAGTTTTTTCAAACTAAATATAAGACCATTCAAATTCTTGGCCACCTACTTTGTGCCACTTGAGAGGTGGTTGTACCTTTGTGACGGGTTTTAGTCCTCGCAATCGATGGGACCAACGTGGTAGTTCATCCAAGGTGAAAGTAATAGGTGTAAATCAAAACAAAATTCAAACTCAGGTCGATCTAGACTCAAAACCAAAGATAACACCCTTATCGAATATGGGATGATAACAATTAAGCCAATGGGTTAGGGGGCCTTCAGAAAACTAACCCTCTAGGGGACATGAGGTCCCCAAAAATATTGGCTAGTGAAGGTATGAGGAGTAGTTACGATGATCTGTACAAAACAGTCTTGACCAATGCAAGCACTCTTTATTAAGGTGTGCCCCCTCCAAGGGAACTAAGACTGTGAATGAGCATATGCTCCAGGTACCACAGGCATGTCCCACTTGCAGTCACCTCTGTTGGCTACCTAGGAAGGGTCACTAAGGATACCACCTTACAATCAATGACTGGGAGAACAGTTTCTTCGAAGGTGTTACCTCACATAGAGGCCTGGAACCAATGAAACCCCTGTATACGTAGCAATAAAAGTGATACCGCAAACACCAAAACAAGAAGAGAGGGGTAGTCTCCCTACTCACCCCGATTCGACCTCATCCTTAATTCTTGTGTTAGAGGAGGATCCAGACACACTAGTTGCAAGAATGGATTTATCACTCATTGATGACTCCTAAGTTTGATTATGTGGCCTTGGAGAGTTTACTCTCCAATCATATTCCAAGGCCCTAAGTCTATCTAATGTTGGTTTGCTAAAAACGAAAAATGTCTAATTTATTTTAGATTAAAAAAAATATTTTTATGGTTTTTATTTATGTCAACGGGAGATGAATGAAACCTTATTGGTGTTTTTTACTCTTGACCCAACTAGGATGCAAATATGCCAATTCCATCGTTCACTTCAATGAATTATAGCTACAAAAGGGAGAAGAGATATTTTCTTTTGTGATATTGTGATAATGTGATATTAATCCCACACACCTAACAACCATTCACACAATTCATACCCAAAATTATTTTCAGAACTCACACCAAACAATTCAACAATGAAAACTCTTGTTCTGATGCTTCAAAAGCTCACAAGCATGCAAAATTTTTACCTTTTTTTTTTATTTTTTTCAAATGTAATGCAACAAGATTCCTGATCTATGCAAGAACACAATATGAAGATGGAAAATCATCAAATTCAACAAGTAGAGGGAAGTAGGAAATTGGTAATGATGTTATACAAACCCACTCCAATGTATCTACAAATATCTCACCAAAAAAACACCTAAAGGGATAGATCTAGTAATGTATAATAATCACAAAACGACAATCCAAATGAAATCAAATTAGAAACTACTAGATATGTCCAAATCTATTGGGTTCAATGTTGAGATTTACAGGATCACCAAAAAGAAAACGGGCCTATCCAAGCAATCCAAAACAAAGAACACGACCACATTCCAAACAACAAATGAAGGTGAATTATGTGACATCAAGACTCAAAAAGAGGCAACATGTGGTCAACACAAATCAATCATAGGATTCTTGGATCATGTAAGTTAGATATAATCTCAAAAGATGAGAAAACCTGCAATTTCCCTAGTTTACAGGGATTGTTGTGGGACACAGGAAGTATAACCAATGACAATCATGATGTGACTCTTGTATTGCAACATACGATGAATGCATAACAATTTGTTTTCTGAAAAGATGGATCTTCTTTAGATCTGTCATATCTGTCTAATATCTACCCAATATGAGAGATATAACCTCTAGAGGAGTAGAGGGAAGACAAATTAAATCACAAATAGAAAACAGTGGGTGATTTGGCAAGGAAATATAAACTAAAGAATAATGAAATATTATTCCCCATTGGAGTCGTTAGTTCTATTATTGGAGAAATATCACCACTATTGTAGGTAGATCTCCCTAGGATCTACCTATTCATCCTAGATAGACAATGGAGGTAGAATTCTATGGGTTTCCTAGAATCAAGAAAATGGATTCACAATTAACCTAAGGAGTTGTAGAGGTAACATACCTTTCATTGTAGGTTTTCCTTCATATATACTGGCTGATACAGTTCTAAAGTTCCAACTCCAACCCTCGCAACCTACTTCCTGGACAAAAAAGAAAAAAAATGCCTTTCTATATCTCTACTTGGCGTTAGAATCCTAGAACTAACTTGAATCTAACCCGATCTATAATGAAATAAACCAGATCTATGTTATTCAATTCAATTACACAATAAAGATAGGGGAAAACCAATGATATATTGATTAATAAGAATAAATTACATCAAATCTATACCTTAGTGATGATGCATCCTCCTTGGCTCCTTGCTCCTTTCTTCTCCTTAGCTTCTTGATCAAACTAGGCAATCTGATTCTAGTTTCTCTGAATAGGAAAATCACCTCTTTAGTTGGACAACATAACTATGCAAATGAATCTTCTTTCCTTACTCAAGATTTTCCTTCCTTATATAGATCCTTGGAAGATTCTTGGGAGAGCTTCTAGATCTTCTAGAAGCCAACAAAATCTTGAAGGTTATACAGATTGTCACTTGTTTCACTACATATGACATGCGACTATCGTAACATGTTGTCTCCTATAGGTCCCGCGATGACCCTCACAAAAGTCCCAAATATGAAGTAAGAAATGTGCTTTGGATTTCATCTTATGTTGGATTCCTTTCTGGCATGTGGGGTGGAAATTAAGGCTATAACATGGTGCGAAAATGAATAAAAATGAGTCATCTTTTTTTTTAATATGTTTTCACAAACATGAACGTGCATGCTTTCCTAATGTGTACATGTTAAGAATCACCCATCCATTTTTAACCTATGTGCATTGAATTTTATTCAAAAAAATATGTGGACTCATATAATCCATTATGTAGTAGCTTGCATGAAGCTTTGGAAGGGGTTGAGGATATTTAAAAAAGAAAATATCCGCTTTCCTAAAAATATTGATGAGCACAGATTCTTGTTGCAATAAAAAAGTGAACCATCTTTATGCGCCTACCCACTTACTTTGTTGATTTAGACTAAGTTCTCATCACTTGGTAGTGAAAACATGGAGATGGAGAAATATAGATAGATAAGAACATATATGATTAGTTTTCAAACAAGGGGAAAATGAGGATGATGTGCATGTAATGATACATTGTCTCATTTAAATAAGTAATATGAAAACACTCAACTCATAAATATTTGAGTATCTTACATAGCTTATTGACTTTGATTATAAAAAATATGTGTGGTTATAATAATAATAATAATACTAATAAACTGTCCTCGAGGTGTAGGAC
>SNQJ01S0028136.1:95019-113580 GCA_010110895.2 Picea sitchensis | reverse complement strand
TTTTAGAAATGAAATTGAACAAATTTAATATTAATTTTAAAGATAAAATTGAACAATTTCAAGAACGATTCATAACCTATGTTTAAATTAAGGAATGAATAATAAACTATCAAATTAGTAATATGGACAATATTAAATATAATATCCATATCATTTTAAAGATAATATTTAGAATGAGACTCGCAAATCATCAATTAGAGGAAATTGAAACAACACAAATATTTTGGATGACAAAATTATATCTCCATCATTTTGAAAGTAAAGAACATATTTGAAAGTAAAGAACATAGTGAATATTGTTAAAATAAAAAAACAATGTTTATGAATTTCATAGTAAAATTGTTGGATTAATCTAAATTTGTCATATAAGGGAGGCTTAGAAGAAAAATATTAATAACCTTATTACTTTCATTTCCATCAAGTTTAAATATAGAAATTGCATTTTGAAAAGTATTTAGTCTAATTCCATTTATTTTTTTGATAGAGCTTAGATAATTCCTATATTTTAGATGTCATTTCTTTATTAGTTTTTGGGTTTGTACCAAGACCAATTTCAATATGAGGTTCATAAACATTGGTATTGATTTTATTCTTTAAATTTAAAATATTGGAAAATTAACTTTAATTAACGAAATTAATATTATAAAATCTATGTCAAATTTCGATAGAGCGATCAATTTCGATGGACCTCGTTTTTCATGGCAACCTATGTTTGAAACCTTCCACCATCGAGAGGAGACACCAAAAAATCCAACCATGGCAAGGGTTGGTGTGGCTCAGATCAAGTGTGATCCTCAAGTGATTTTGACAGCTTAGATTCTCCTGGTTCATGGTTTCTCAGCCATAGGCTAGTTCCGTGGATCACGAATACGCTAGGAAACAAAAAAAAAATGTTATAAAATCTATGTACTATTTAAACTCCATTTTATTAATGATTTTATTCTTTACAAATAAATGATGTAACCATATATGATGTGACTATTATTCCAATTGATGATATTATGACATTATGGCATCATTGTATGGAGTGAGTAAATAAGTGAACAAACTCAATATTTTGTGCGATTTTATTTTTTCTTGATAAGGTAAGTTCTACCTTGATTTACTTATTTTTTCAAAATTTTCAAGGTCATGATAATCTTAAAATGGGTCAAATTCCCTTATAAACAAAGTTTCAATGATCCAAAAATGAAGGTATTATTGATAAATTGCAAGTTAGTTTAATGTACTTTATGCATCAGATCGATAAGAATGCGAAATACATAAACTTATTATCTTGTTTGCAGAATATCAAAAGTGACTTTTACTTGATGCTTATAAGTGAATAAAGAGATCAGCCATTAATAAACCTGCTGCAAATTAAGAGAAGAGAACAGCAAAACAGAAAGAGAAATATAGACAAGAACTTGATAACAGAGTTCACCAATCGTTGGCTACGTCTCTGGGCTCGCTTCCAAGTGGAGGACCTCTTTATTGCTCTTCAAAATGCTCAAAGTTCTCTTACATAGGCTCTTTGGTGTTACATAACATGATTTAGATATGTTGTGTAAGACCTCCTTGCTCAGATACATACATGCATCATCAAACTCCTCTCAAAAACATGGCAAATATACCTCTCAAAACATGGGAAAAGGCAAAAAAGTACAAGCTGCTCCTTCAAATCCCTGCATCAAAAGTTGTCCTCCAAGCTTCAAAAATCCTGGTTTTTATAGTTTTCATGCTTAGATGAGGAATTCCAACTTCCCCTGAAGATCTTGCTTCTTTCTTGGATCAAATCCCCCTCAAAATGGCCAAGATATCCTCAAAAAACCAATTATGGTCATTATATCAGGAAAAATCAATTAAAAATACACAGACAGGGTAAAAAAACCCACTTTTACATAAATTTGGGCTTAAGCCCCCAAAATCTGGCACACGCCCCTCAAATAGTGGTCATATGCACTAAAAATGGCCAAGCGCTAGCCCAAAGGGCTAAGCTCTGGCCCCTTAAATCGTGCTAGCCCCTGATCTTTGGGTGCATGGCATGGGACCATTGATCTACAATTTAAAACCCCTATGCTAGGCGCCCGCGCCCCTTTCTCGTTGAACGGTGGTTTTGTTGCATATGTAACCATGGTCTAGGGCTTAGCCCCAGCCCTTTTTCGCCCACATAACAATACATTGCAATTTAAATAAATTTAAATGTGTTTCATTTAACAAGTAGCATGATGGCGCGTTGGCAAAAGGACTCTCTTCAAGGTGCTTGGGCTTGGTCACAGGTCATGGGTTCAAAACCCACGGACCCCCAAACACATTTAGGAACTTACCACTTCGACCATTGACTTGGTGCCACGTGGCTACCCATGCCTGGGCCACGTGGCACCACCACATTTATCCAAATATTCTCCACGTGTCCAATTCTGATTGGATCTGTAATCTGCCCAGTCAACTATTGTAGCTCTTCCACATCAGCATCATTAAATAGCTTTGGTGACGTCAGCATTGACTTTTTCGCTATTTGAGAATATGATCAGAGTGTGATAACTATCGCATACAAGCCCGTTTGAGAAAGTAAATATATGGTTGGAATCAGCACAACAAGCCGGTCGCAATGGAATTGGTTTCATTCAATTCCAAGAATGTTCATTTTTTAGCATTTTCTGAGCCTTGGGAGCCTCGTGGATCATTCAAGGTCAAAGTTTCTATCAAACAAATGTAACTATAACTTGTAATAAAATTCATACTAAAATTTCAAAAAAACATTGAGTTTATCAACGAATTAACTTATTATTATTCTAATTGTAATCTAATTATTAAATAAATTTAAAAGTTATTTTACCCAAAAACATATTTACATCACTAAAACACATTTTATTTTGTAAAAGAATTTCATGTTTATTGCAAACAATGTTGACATCAATTTGTTAGAAGGCACTACTTGGAAATACAATGAGAAATATCATATGAATAAAATCTTTTGACATTATTCCTAGGAATAACTTTTGAGATAAGTTAGAAGAGCTAAAAGTTCCCTCTGAGCTAAGAGATGTTGTAGTATGGTTGTATGAGAACATTATTTCCAAGTTTAGGAGCACTGAGTGATGGTTAGAAGAAACTAACATTAATATTGGATTCAAGCATGGTTGTCCTTTATCCCCTATCCTTTTTTTCATATACATTGACAATTTAGAAGATTGTTTGGACGCTGCAGGTCGTATTGGATCAACTCTTGCTAGTATAGTCATTATACTTCTCTTATATGATGATGATATTGTTCTTATGGCAAGGAATTCCTATGACCTCAAAAATAATCTTAGAATCCTTAAGGACTTATGCTCTAGTACAAATATGATGGTGAACACCAACAAATCGAAGGCTATGATAATTAAATCAAAAAAGAGAACATACGATTGTTTCATTTATGACAACAATAGATTGGACAAAATCATTTTGTACAAGTATCTTGGAATCAATATTAATCACAAGATCATTTGGAACCATAGCATTGAGAAAAGGATAAATGGAGGGTGGAAAGATTATTATGGGCTTGAAAATAATTGTAAATTAACCTACCTTTGGTTATGAGATAAGAAAAATCTCATCTTCGAGACTCTTTTCATTCTTGTTATATTATATGGATGTGAAGTTTCAGGATGCAATATCTCTCAATAATTCTAGAGAAAGATAGAGTAGATACAAAATAATATTATCACTTATAATCTCAAAATGAAAGGCAATACACCCTATCTTATCTTCCTCATAGAAGAAATAATTTCCCACATTGAGAACACAAATATGATTAGGTATTTAATGTACAAGAACAAGATAAACAACATGGATGGCACAAACCTCCCAAAAATTGCTTCATACTCTAGCCAAAATCACGAGCAATTTAAGAGGGGATGGTACAATTGATCCAAGTGGATATTTTGACTGATAAAATTGATGGTCTCAAATGCTTATGAAACAGTCTCAACGATGTAGAGCTCGTTGAGATATTTTCAATGCAAATTGAAAGGGATCAAATGGACATCGTATGAGAATGTTATGGCATTCTGATGTTTTATACAAATAGGAAAAAAGGATGATAGAGTTGACATGTGTCATCACCAGGGACTAACATGTGGCAGTACAAAAGTTGATGTGGGTGATGACGTGGGATTATGGATGATGACGTGACAGTAAATATGATGGCATAGAAGTACGGATGGTGATAGGTGACAGTATGGACATGACTCGTGGCATGTTTACTGGATTGTATGGATGTCGATGTGGCAGGATGACTAGGATGTACGAATGATGAAAGGTGGTAGTACTGATGCTGACATGGTGCTAACATAATAGAATTATGTGGCACTAATTTGGAAGAAGGTGTGACAGGATGACTGTATAGGTTACGAGGCCACCACATGGACCAATCAAAGGTCGCCACGTGGTAGCCCCAATTTTTCCAAAAGGAGTTTATCAATCCTGAAAGGTTCGGATGGGTGGATAGAACCTTTGAACTCTGTGGAACAAACAGAACATCCCACTTTTGTGCCACCAACAGTTTGTTGGGATTTAACCAATTGATATTATATTTATACCTTGTTTGTTATGTATGTGCCAAAAGTAGATGGTCTGTGGGCTTGACCCCGTGACCTCATCCCAACAAACAAAACACCTCAACCAATGCGCCAAACCATTTTCTTGTAATGGCATGTTAGTATTATTACATTTAAAGTATAAATTTTACCGTGCCCCAAAAAAACCCAATAGGCGCAGGTTCGACCCCACAACCTGTTCTATATTAACTCAGAGCACTTTACCATTGTGCCATGGAGTGTATGAATTGAAGGGATTAAACACCTTTTGATTTTATGGTGAATTTCACAATTGTATAATTGAATCCTTTTGAGTGTAGGAAGAGAGGGAGAAGTTGTTCCCAACCATTTTGCAGCCTTCCTAGAGAAGCCAAATACATTTTTTTTGGAGGTTGGAGATCGCATGGGTGTAAAAAGAATTTGATGTGAATGTTTACATATTTTAATGGATCGGTTTCTCATTGGAAGTGGACTCGGATATGTATCCCAAAATTGGTGAACTTTGTTATCAACTTGTGTCTATTTTTATTTGTTATTTCTCTTCACTTCTTCAATTTCAGTCTTTCAAGCATTCATTGAATCTCAATATTTAAGTTGAGACAATTCACACTTAACATCGATTTTCAAATCAGTCAGTAATTTTAGATCAAGTTTGGTATTAGAACAGGTTTGACAGGATTTGCAAGGGTGAATGTTAGCTAGGCTCAAGTTCAAGCGTGTTGAAGGATCGCTTAAAGAAGTTAATCTCGAAATTGGATATGTATCCTGAAAAAGAGAAATGGTGTCCCCAAAATAAGGAAATCCTTTTGGTATTGAGGCAACTTTTCTTGAATCATTCATGATGATGAAAGATATGGTGGAAGAGTTGCACCATGAACGAAAGAATCCCGAGGAGTCCATCTCTAAAAATTGAAGGAGAAGGAGGTGGTGGTGACCCTCCTAAGACTCCTCTGTCCCCATCATCCTCTTCTTCTAGTTCGAGTGGAAGTTCTTCTTTGAAGAAGCATTTTAAGAAAACTTCATCTAATTTTCCTTTATTGAAACTTGATGTCAAGTTCGATTTGCCAATTTATGATGGTGAACTTAATGTAGAAAATTTGGATAATTGGATCAAGTAGCTTGAAGTTTATTGAAGGATTTAGAAAATTGTTGATGACAATGCAAAGATCCAACTAGCCACTCTTCGACTGGGAGGCACCACTTTTATCTGGTGTGAGAGTAAGACTTAGGAAGATATTCTTACGAAAGGTAAAATGATATCTTCTTGGTATGAATTTACAACTACAATAAAGAAGAAATTTTATCCATTAGGTTATATGCAACAAACAATAATGGATTTGAAAACAGTAAGGAAAAATAAAGTACAAAGTGTACAAGAATATACTTAGGAGTTTAGGAAAAGGGAATTAATATTGGGAATTCCTCTTTATACACAAGAAACTCTTTTAAAGCACATTGGCGGGTTACATTCTCATTTGAAGCATACTATTCTTGTGTTTAATCTGACTAATTTGGATGAGGTCTTTGTTCAAGCTACACATCTTGAATCTAGAGGAAGGAATGTTCATGATAGTTTCTTGGAGGATTCAATTCAGTCAAAGGAAGGAAAGAACAAAGAAAAGGAGAAATTGAAATGGATAGCCATGGTGAAGAAGCAAGATGAGAATCATTTATATTGCAAGAAGGAAGGACATACTAATGATAAGTGTTGGAAACTTCATCCGAAACTAAAGCCAAAGTGGTTCTGGAATAAAAAAGGTAATAAGAATACCACAGATATAATCCAACAGGATCTAGGATTAGATTCGGATGATGAAGCCATGATCATAGCCATGGGAATACAAGTTATATCTTATGTTGCTCGTTCTAGCACTTCTTCTCATGTTATATCTTCTAAGATTAAGCATGTTGAAAGGAAATGAGACGAGATCTTTCATATTAGAATCATCTCAAATAATACAAATATTGATACACTTATTGATAATCATTCAAAAGAAAATATCATTTTTGAAGAGGTTGTTAAAATATTGGGACTTGAAAGTAAGCCACATCTGCAACCATATCATTTAGGATGGATATGTGACAATGCTAAACTACAAGAAACCAAACAATGTAAGATTAGATTTGCAATCACCTCTAAGTTCATTGATGAGGTAGAATTAGATGTCATACCACTTGATATTTTTGGAATTGTTTTGGGAAGCCCTTATTTGTATGATAGAAAGACTATCTTCTACAGGGAGGAAAAAAAATATTGTTTTACAAAAAATGGAATTGATTATATTGTATGAGCTCATCATTTGAAGAATGACATGTCTCCTGTGAATATAGGATGAATGAAAAGGCTAGTAAACGCAAGAAAGAATATGTCACTCATGTCTTTAAAATCTGAGGAAGAGTGTGATCCTAAAAATAGTGATGAAATAGTTAAGTTTGTTACTAACTATGATAAAAAGTTTCAGGATTCACAGGAATTACAACATGAGATTTCGCTGCATGCAAGCACCAAGGATAGAAGCATACAACATATGGTTGAGAGTGAAATAGATCCACTGGTTAATGGTGCTCTTGTTAAGAAAAGAAAGCATATTATTGATTCATTTTCATTAGCGACTATGTATTCATTTTGACTGCTAGTCTATTTTGTATAGTTAGTAGTTGTGACAGTGAATACAAATGCTTGTGAAAGTAATAGAATGATTGTTTATGTCAACAATGTTATGGAAGTTTTAATCTATGTTGGACGATTTTTTTTTATGAGTCAAATGTTCATTATCAATGCATGATGGATGTATACTAGACATAGGAAATTGTATCCTCACTTACTTTCTGAATAAAAAAATTTGGTGGTCCAAAAACTTCTTAGTGGGGAGGATTGATCCAAGTGGTTATTTTGACCAATAAAAATTGATGGTATCAAATGCCGATGAAAAGGTCTCCATGATGTAGAGCTTGTCAAGATATTTCCAACGCAACTTGATCGGGCTCAAATGGACATCGTATGATAATGTTATGGTGTTCTGAAGTTTTAGCAAAATAGGAAAAAATGATGACAGGATTGACATGTGGCATCACCAGGGACTGAAACGTGGCAGTACGTCAGCTAATGTGGGTGTTCATGTAGTAGTACAAATGATGACGTGACAATATGGATGATGATGTGCTAGTATGGATGGTGACAAGTGGTAGGACCAACATGATATCTGGCATGCTGACTAGACTCTATGGATGCTGACGTGGCATGTTGGTTGGGTCATACGATTGTAACATGTAGTAGTATGGATGTTGATGTGGAACTGATGTAACAAGATGATGTGGAACTAACGTGAAGGAAGGCATGGCAGGTTGATTCTACAGGTTACAGGGCCACCACATGGACCAATTGGATGCGGCCACATGGCAGCCCCAACTTGTCCAAAAGGGGCTTATCAACCCTAGAAGGTTTAGATGCGTGGATCAGAACTTCAACCTTCACGGAACAAACACAACATACGACCATTGTATCACCAACAATTTGTTGGGATTACACGAACATATACTATATTTAAACCTTGTGTGTTATATATGTGCCAAAAGTGGACGGTCTGCGAGCTTGACCCCGTGATCTCCTCCCAACAAACACAATGCCTCAACCAATGTGCCAAACCATTTGCTTGTAATGACATGCGGGTATTATTACATTTAAAGTGTAAATCTTACCATACCCTGAAAAATCCAAACGGGTGGAGGTTCCACCCCGTGACCCATTCTATATTACCCAAAGCACTTTACCATTGTGCCATGGAGTGTATGTGTTGAAGGGATTCAACACCATTTTATTTTGTGGTGAATTTCATAACTATATAATTGATGAACAAAGCATTTTTAAGCCCTTTGAGTGTAGGAAGAGAGCAGGGATTTATTCCTAGTCATGTGAATGTTTGCATCTTTTAATGGATCATTTTCTCATTAGAAGAGGGTCTGAAGATGTAGCCCAAAATGGGTGAACTACGTTATTAACTTGTGTATATTTGTTTTTATTATTTCTCTTCATTTCTTCAATTTCAAACTTTTAAGCATTCATTGAATCTAAATAATTAAGTTAAGACAATTCACACTTAACATCGGTTTGCAAATCAGTCTTGGCTAAATCATTGGGGAATCAAAAATATGGTTAAAGCTATTGCCTATGATATTAAAAATATGGAATTAAGTTATTACCTATGATATTAAAAATATGGTTAAAGCTAAATTTAAAGAGAATATTTGGTGTGATAAATAATTAGAGGATAAAGAAAATTAAGATAATATAAGGAGGTGGGTAACCCTAATCATGAAAATTAAAAGTATCTTTCTGTTTTGACTAGTGTCACGAAGGATGTTGGACCATTCCCAAAACACCATGGCATGAAAGAATCTTTCACCTTTGTGACATTTGAAGGGTTGAAGATGAAAAACAATTTCTCCTATAGTGCCCTTCTTATACCCAAATTAGATCTCGATTTCAAAAAAAAATTCATGATCTCGAACTTCCTAACCTTCTAAGTCATAAAAAAAACACTAATCTTGGAAAGCTTCTCCTAGTATTTATCGAACATGGAAATAACATTCTAAAGAAGTCCAAATAATCTCTTACATTTCTTAAAATAGACCAATCTTAATCTCAATTAACATTAACAATCATCATCATCATACATCTCATCTTTTTCATATAAATAAATTTAGAATGAAATAATATATTTAATTCATTATTCAAGTCAAAAGAAAAACATCTTATGAAAGCTATGCATTCCATCTTTTAACAAGCATCATCCATCCCATATTTTTCATATAAGTAAATTTAAAATAAAATAGTATAATTAATTCATTATTCAAATTAAAAGAGAAACATCTATGAAAGTTATAGATTCCATCTTTTTCATATAAGTAAGTTTAAAATGAAATAGTATAATTAATTAACGGTTCAAATTAAAACACTTGTGTAGAATGTCAATGATTGATTGGAAAAGAGAATCATCTACTTCTTTCTATTATACAATTAGAGATCGACTCTTGATTTTTTTGAATGACCTCGATTCCTATATTAGCATGTGCTCACGTAAAGTTTTTGTCGATTGAGGACAGCACACAGTTATAAGAGCAAACGTGTGATGCCACCTGCCTTGCTGTACATTGGCGTGGCTATTTTTTTTCTGACTTCGAGAACAACAGATCCCTTGGACTTACTTCTATAACCGACTATCGTGGGAAGTCTGGTAAAGTCGAGTGCTCTCTGGGTAAACCAGTTGATCCAGATTGTCAACAGAGTATATTTATAGTGAATATGAGCCTTCAATATTCACCTCTTTCTGTATTCTCAAACACGCAAAACACTGTGTATACAAATGCTATGCTGAGCGGAGAAATTTGTGATTTTTTCCTCTGGGCAGAGATATTTAGTACACGTCCAATATTATGATGGGGAGGTACGAAGTAGGGCGGTTGCTGCGGCAAGCCTCATTCGCCAAGGTCCACCACGCCAGAAACCTCGACACTGTCAAAAGCGTCTAGAAAGAGTCGTCCAGAGCGGCATGGCCGAGAAAATTAAACGACAGATCTCGATTGTGAGTTTGATCCAGTACCCCTGTTGGGCTCTGCGCCTGCAAGACAAAAGTAATGAACAGAGAAAGTAATGCAAACACACAGCAGATAAGAACAGTGATGAATAAGGAGGCAATGATATCACTTTATTGCTTAATGGAGAAATGGTTACACAAAGCCCGTTGAAGCACCTCACAGTCTTCTACATTTAAACAGAAAACACTTAAGAGTTGAATCACCTCACAGTCTTCTACATTTAAATAGAAAACACTTCAGAGTTTTCCAGGTATGTTTCTATATTTAAATAGAAAACATTCAAGCGTTTTTCAGGCATGTGAAAGACCAAGCGCTTGAGGAATCAGCCACTAATGTAACTGCAAGGGTATGTGTTGTCTCATGTTGGAATAATGCTTACAATAGAATTGGTTTGGATTTGAGTTTGTTAAGGAGATATTATCTCAACTATCTAATCTGTTTACAATAGAATTGGTTTGGGTTTGAGTTTGTTAAGGATATATTATCTCCTTAACAAACTCAAACCCAAACCAATTCTATTGTAAGTATTATTCGAACACCCTCCCATAATGCTTACATTACAAATATTATATCATAATTACAATACTCAAATTTCAACATAGATATTTGTCTTGATATGGTCTTCATAACACCACGCCACTGCAACTTATTTAACAACACTAATCAACATAACCACAAACTAAATAGCTGCAACAACTTTCGGTGATACTCATGCTTATGAGATACTGAAGCACCCATTTCCATGCTCTTTACTTGGTTTTTCCATGTGTCCACTAACCACACCAAATGCATGTGAAATACTTGAACATTCTCATCACAAATATCAACCTTCCTACTAGCATACAATACACGAGACATATAACCCTTTTCTTTTTCATTACTTAGGACATAAACCTGAAGAAAGCTTACAATGGAAAACCTTATTCATACTAGTCAACCAAGCTAACTTGTTGATCTCAACCATGTTTTTTCTTGCTACAAGCAGAACATATATCACCAATATAATGAATATACCATAAACATTGTGGTTATACTCACTTCTTGTAAAATTTGGCTCACCATAATCTCGTTTTGTTCCATGTACACATCTCTACTAATGATGATTTAAACCAACCAAATGAGCCTTCATCTTTCACTTCTAGGCTAATTTTAATGCTTCATTACATGCAAGACATGAGATCTAAAAAACCACCCAGAAACATGTGTCTGAAAACCACAACTCTTGACCTAACTTCTCCCCATGACCAAATCTGGCCAAACTACCCTCGAAGATAGGTATATGGGAATACCGCATGCTCCCCCTATCACCTTGCATTTGAATTACATATAATTAGAGTATTGTCAATTCCACCTCGAACCTTGCATTCAAACCTTCCCCTTTCCATCTCAATGGGAAACCAAATCCTCTTCCTCACACTCGAGCTCCCATCTATGCAAAACCTATGCCTTGCACTATCCGAGCTTGAACTGGAACTTGGCCCCAAGACTCGACCCTTCTATTCTCCCACGAATCCCTCGAACTGGAACTAGAACTATGAGACTATGGATATACAAACCCAAGTTTAAATCAGATGGTAGTATAAACAAATATAAGGCTAGATTGGTGGCAAAGGGGTATTCACAAACAAAAGGTATTGATTATGCTGAAACATTTTCACTAGTAGCTAAATTGAATACTATCAAATTGTTAATTGCTTTAGCTACAAAGTACCATTGGAAGATACACCAATTAGATGTTAAATCTGCATTTTTGAATGGTGAGTTAAAGGAGGAGGTTTACCTTACTCAACCTGAAGGGTTTGTGGAACATAGGCAAGAACACTTAGTGTGTAAGTTAAAGAAATCATTGTATGGACTAAAACATGCACCTAGGTCATGGTATGAGAATATAGACTCTTTCTTTCTTCAACAGGATTTGATCCTTGATCCTTCTACTCACAAAGTATTTGCAAATTGTTTCTCTACAAACTATTTGAAGCACCAAGTTTCTCTAAAAATTGTTTGATCCGTCTACTCACAAAGTATTTACGAGTAGAGATGTACTTTCCACGAGAAACTTGGGATTGTGAGCGTAGTCTCACCTGTGTGGTTTTTTCCTCCTCTTTCGGCTAGAACTTAGCCCCAAAACTCGACCCTTCTATTCTCCCACGGATCCCTCGACCTGTACACTTCAAGAACTTGCCTCTTCCTTCCACAACTCACTGCGCGTGGGTTGCTACTCCTCACAACTCTCGATTCAGCAAGTAAAAGAATGGGGCTCTCTCTACAAACTTGGTTGAACAGTCTACGCTCCAAAAAATGGGGCTCTTTTCCCACAAACTCACACTTCCCAAAACAAAACAGTCGACGCTCCTTGAACTCACAAAGGGGAGTGCTAGCGCTCTTGTGCTATGGAAGGGGGGGCATTGGTCAGAGCTGGCAGCGCTCCTTGAGTATGGAAGGGGGAGTGCTAGCGCCCTAACACTCTTAGATGCATACAACGAGAGCACGAGGGATCTGAAAATTTTGATTTCATAAGTGTGAGTGCGTCGACGCTCCTCTAACACTGTATAGGGGGCGTTGATGATTTTTCTACCAAATCAATTTGAGATCTTGCACTTTGGATCTCACCTCAGAGAGTTGGTTCTCTTGGATCTCCAACGCAGCTTTGATACCAACTTAGAATTAGGAGAAAACCACACAGGTGAGACTATGCTCACAATATATTATTCAATGAAGACATATTACATCATAATATAGGAATGCAATCTACTTAGGTTGTTACAAAAAGCAACAAGAAAACAAGATCTACATTAAACACTCGTAGAGTTTGTCTACGTAACTAACTCTTTCTCCATTATTTCCAAGTCATACTAGAAGGAGAAATAGGTTTTTTTGTGCTTGTAAATTCTCTGAATGAATACAGTAAAACAACGATCCATCACTCGTCACACCAGAATCCTCCCCTGCGCCCCTCGGACCTGTCATCTGATCTTTCTTGTACTCGCACAAGGCTCTGAACCTACCCAAGCTAGGCACCACGCCGTTTTCGCTGCTCTAACCATCTCCTCTGTCGTCAAAGCTCCCACCGTCGCCAAAGGTTCATTGGTCGACTCCCAGTGCCCATATGATGTGCACTCAGTATGCATCACAGGATTTTCAGTCGATGACTCTTGTTTGCAGTCGGCTATGCTTCCTCACAGCTTACCCAACAACGACTCCTCACAACGGCCACTTTCATCCTTCTCCTCGGCGCCTTGCCACCTCAGGCTCTCCTGAACCTACTCTAATTACTAGAGAACCTTCTCTGATTACTACTTGTTGGGCTCTGCTCTTGCAAGACAAAAGTAATGAACATATAAAGGAATGCAAACACATAACAGACAAGAATAGATTCAAATAAGACGATAATGATATCACTTTATTTCTCAATGGAAACATGGTTACACAAATCTGGTTGAAGCACTTCATCATCTTATACATTTAAAAAACACTAAAAAAAGACGATAATGATATCATTTTATTGTTCAATGGATAAATGGTTACACAAATATCGTTGAAGCACTTCATTATCTTCTACATTTAAATATAAAACACTAAAACGTTTTCTAAGCACGTGGAAGGCTAAACCCTTGAAGAACCAGCTAAGAATGTAACTCCAAGGATGTGTGTTGTCACAACATTTTTCGTCTCTATGAAATCATGGCATCAAGTCGACGATTTACTTCATCATGGAGTACATTAAAGGCATCAAGTCGACGATTTACTTCGTCATGGAGTACGTTAAAAGCGGTGAGCTCTTCAATCAGGTTGTCCTAAGAACGAAAGATGTATTTGTCTATTGACGTCGAAATTTTCGAAGTGACGCCCTTGCTCTTTGTAGTGGAGCTCGGAAAGACCGGGGCTAATACACCCAAGCAAGCCTGGAATTTGATGGGCTACAACACGTCTTTTGTCCCTCAAACCGTATTTGACACATGGTTATAAAAATCAAACGTCATGATTGATTGACATTAACTTTAGATACCTATCAATTTGACGTGTGACCACCTCCAGTACCCGTCAAAAACTCTAATGGGTATACCATATAACATAGGGCTAGGTAGTACGGCCTAGGAGTCAGGACATGGAAGCTAGGCTATAACTTATACCCACTTGCAACCTGTAGGGAAGTAGGTGGAACTGGAAGTAGTTGTGTATAATTAAATGCAATAAATTAATCCTCGTTGTTGCACTCGCCTGTCACCATAATATACATTAACTAATAAATTTCTGATCACGTCGAATCCCGAGGGTCGAATCCCGATGGTAGCTACTAGCACAACTCCAATGTTGTAATATCCCCAAGGACGAGCCATGTTGTAATCATGTTTATGAATTNTTGTAAATCATGTATTGTAGGTTAGTGAGCCGAGTATTGATAAGCTGGTAGGCTTATGTGTTTATTAGGCCGGAGAGCCTAAGTGTTGAGGCGAGGAGCCTGCTTTTGTAAATGTAATATGCAGAACATTAATAAAGATTAAACATCGTTGCATGCAGACCGACCATGAAGAAAGAGTGATGGGGGACTAAGCTTCCATAAGGTGGGTAAGGGAAAAGGGGTTGAAAGATTGGAAAGAGGGGCTAAGCTTACGAGCTTAAGTCCTTGGGAATAATAATTTATTATTATTCCAAAAGGTATGTGAAATGTAGGTTTTTATCCTAAGTTCCTGGAAAGAGGGAACGTGTGCAAAAGAGAATGCATGATGATGGAGCGCATGCAACCTCATGGGCGACATGTGTCGGCCCAGGCACGTGGAATTTAACCCAAGAATTGAGCTGTGATGGGGGTTTGTCCCCCATTCTGTCGTCCGCTGTCTGAACAGAGGATCTCTGTGTCTGAGTTCTGCAAGCCTCACGCAGCTATGAAACTCGAAGTCTGTGATGTTTTCTTGAGAAGCCGATACATCCTCTATCCGAACTATTGAGTCTATGTCGACCTCTATGTGAATTTCTTGTCACGCATCTGGCAAACCGGTGTTACCTGAACCGTGTTGTGTCTTAGTGGCCTATTGTCGTTTCTTGGTTCCACACTCTGTTTTCCTGTTAATATTGCCACCTGTGAGTTAACCAAACACTGATGTTTTTGTTGTTATCCCGAACTTGTGGGAATTGAGTGGGAAACTGGTTGAATAATCGAGTTGTCAGGCCCGTGGTAGAAGAGGCAGGTTGTCAGGCCTGTGAGTAGCTCTCTCCAGGTGAGAGAGTTTGTTAGGAAGTGGTTTTCTCCCAAAGTGAGTCCAACACCAGCTATGAAGCTCTGATAATTCATGATCCGGCCTGTTACTGAGACCCATAGAGGGAGGTGAAGCACCTCTACATAAAATGGGTGGCAGTACGTGTAATCCAGGGTTTGTAAAATAACAAAAAAAAAAACAATCCCTCGTTTGTAGTGGTGCAACACTAAGCAATAATAGATTAACTGAGTGTGTGCACTGCTCACTAGTAACTACTAGCTACGAAGCATTATTAATTTAATTTAATGTTATTAGAATAGTCTGGGGTGAAACAGAACCTATAATCAAATAAATGTGTAAAATGACATCTTATAAATCTATATAAAAGGTAAAATGACATACATGAAAAATAAACACTTTCATCAAATTTACACTTGACAGACAAGGTAAATTTGAAATTCTGCAAGGAGGCATTTGAAATTCTGCAGGGAGGCATGGGACAGTGACAGGGAGTAGAATGATTACTAGAGATTTACTATACGTACTGCATCATCGCGATTATTCTTCTTACATTGTTTTTTTCAGTTATATGAGAGGCCTTGACCACCTCTATGTAGCAAGAACGATCTTTCAATCGAAATCAAGAGCAATTTCTGGTTTGCTGCCTATATATATTCGTACCTATGGATATAATATATATTTCACATGAAAAAATATCATGACTATTTAATGCCAGGGTTGCTGACCTCGCGGAACTCCCCGGTCATGTGTGAAGCAATGGTAGCAATGGTAGTACAGAATGGCACCCGTCACTTTAAATTGTGGAAATCCTAGGTCATATGTGATGCAGAGTGAGTTGAGAATGTCAATCATCAGTTTATTCCACACTTTTACCAACATTTACGGATAGATTTCGGAGTTGTTAGGCTGTTAAGAATGTAAAATAAGTAGCATATTTTTATAGAATGGTTTTGTTTTATATGTTAACATAGATGAAATTTTTAAAAGTGTAAGATAGTAAAAGTTAAAAAAAATTGGATAGGTTCTTCTTGTGTTGTGTGGCTGCTTAGTCAGTACTAACCTAAACAATAATTATCATGATAAATCCAAATTACATAATATTAAATCCAAATTACATAATATTAAAGACATTACATAATCTTTTGAAAAAGTGTTATAATTTGCAACTAATCTATTATTAAATAAAATGACCATATAAAACACCCTCTCTTAGTTTAATAGTTGTTACATTACATTTCATATGATTTACAATTTTATTTTATTTTTATTATAATAATATTAATATTATAGTAATTAGTTTTTTTTTGTAAGTTAGAAAATTATATTAAAGTCTGTAAAAGATTGAGATTACATCTATCTATTTAGCCTGTTCAAATGTGGCAGCAGTGCTTTGGTGGGAAACCACATCTGCCACTTATTCAAAATATAGATGTAAAACTTGCAGAAAGTTAAAACTACAGTGCCACGCAGGGCATAATTTCTGAGTACTATACTAAGATTAAAAAAAGCTGAGACCAAACTACCCAGAGTTAGGCAGCCTCTCATGGATACAGAAAACAAAACTAAAAACATGTTCCAGAAGCATAATTAAATAGTTCTGGGGTCGAACCTTTGCCCAGTGAAAGCCCGGCGACCTGCAAATTGTCTATGTTGAGCTTATCTCTGTTTGAGATAGCTTGTCAGAGGTCCTGCAAGAAAGACATCAGGAGGTCCAGGCAGCTCCAACGCTCTGATTCCTTGCTTTGCAACTCGTATAAGGCGGTCTTGACATCCCCTAAACCTCTCTTGACGTCATCCAAAGATTCTTCTAGAGTTGTTCTTTCTGCACAATGGGAGCACGATGAAGGGAGCGAGGGGGGAGGAGGACAGCGGAGAGTTGGAGGAAGAGGAGGGAGAAACGGAGGAGGGGGCTGAAGGAAGAGGAGCAGTGGAGGTGACAAGAGGCGGAGGGGGCTGGTGGCGAGGGGGATTAGGCGGAGGTGGAGGGAGGTGAGGAGGGGAGAGGGAAAGAGGAGCGAAACCAAGTGAATTTTCGAAGTCGTCGAACCATTCGATTCAACACGTATAAGGATTTGAGAGCGGGGAGAGGTCCGAGGTACTTTCACGAGTTGGTTGAGCAGGAGTGGGAGCTTCAATGGGATTCAGGTTGGGGACGCCTTCGTTTTCTTGGAGAGAACCACAGTCGGGTGCCGCCTTTCCTCTGGTCGCATACCAAGCCGCTCCCCTTTTTTATTTGCCCCTGAGACGAGGCATAGAGTTGGCCCCAGGTAGCCAGAAAGGGAAAGCACATAGATAGTGCGAGGGGTTGGTCCAAACCAGGCAGACCCAGAGGTTCTGCAATAACCGTGGAGAAAAATAAGAACTCGAAATCCAGGAGGGCGAGTGGAGCTCACACAAGGAAGACAGGATGATATCAAAAACCATGGAGAGCTGAGAATTCAGAGGCTGAGGGTGAAAATGGGCTTCGACGCGCCCAGGCTCTGGCCTAAGAGCTCCATTTCTGAGATGGTGATGGGACTACGGAAGCGTCCTACCCATCACCATAAAATCTCACACGAAGCGAAACGTCATGAGCTTGCATCAGGTTGGCCGTGAGTGAGGTCCGAAAAACGACGGCGAGTGATTAATCCCATGAGGTGATGGTAGAGGGGGGGCACGTCTGAGCCGGCTCCAGATGGCAGGACGTCTGGCCAGATGGCTTCCCCATTGTTTGTCCACGTGTTGAGCCCGAAAACACCCCTTCCGGGGATTATAGTAACTAACTTGATAAGAGAGAAAAAACACAATATCTTAGAAATATATCACTTAAGTAACAAATTAGATTAAGAAATATCTCCTTGAAATGTGATTTAACCTCTATAATATGTTTTGACCTTTAAAACTGGATGTTATTAAATATCCTCTTTCAAAACTATACAAAGAATATGAGAATACACAACCATTTAAAAAAAAAAAAATTATTTTTTTAAATTCTACCATTACAACCGGTAAAATGGAAGTTATGAAAATAAATATTTATAAATTAAAAATATTGATATTCACAAATTTCTAGTTTACTTAATTAATGTTGAGCTCTTTTCCTAAAAATGTCTTAATAATTTTTAAATCTTTCTATTACAATCTCCTATATGCCTTGAACTTTTAAATTTTCTATTACAATTTCCTATAACTTTAAATGTTGAACTATT
>SNQJ01S0028136.1:69272-83564 GCA_010110895.2 Picea sitchensis | reverse complement strand
GGGGTGGCTAGTGGTAAATCCATTAGGAGTCGCTACACCTACGGTTGGGTGGAAACGAGCACCACTCTCAGCAGTTGCTTCCATTGCTGAAGTTATTTCTGATAAGTGTTTTGCTTATATTGCATTTGAAATTATATGTTGTCACATATGTTCGTAGACTGGTGGAATTGTAAATGTTGTCTGTGAAAGAATGTCTGTGTAGTAATTGTTAAATAAGGAGTAGATATTAGCTCATAGAACCATGAGATAGTAAATGATTTTCAGCATGAGGATGTCCGCGTAGTGCTTGATATGAATGAGACGATATATGCTTAACACCGAGGAAACCATGCTTGACTTACGTTGATAAATGAATCTAAACATGCCCAACCTCTCTCGGGAAGTTGTCTTCCTTTATCTACTCCCGGGAATGACCCGATAAGGATCTCTTCATAGAGATTCCCTCCTCGGAAAGGTTCACCCAGAACCCAGAACAAGGATTCGAACGCACAGGCCTTATTAACCCTGTACGAGGAGGAACGATCCTATTGAGGTTCCAAGATAGTAGTGTTGTGAGATAAAATAAGTCGATGGATGAGATCTCGTCGGAGGATCCATAGTCATTCACGACCATTAGATTGATGAAAGTAACGCAGGTGTTACATACCTTGCCCCTTTTCCCTCTATCATCGTGAGCAACGAGAAAATTGGGATCGTAAACTCCAAGACCCAAAAGAACGAATCTAGACCGTTAGATCTCGGTCCAATTACCCGTCAGCTGTTGGATCTGGAGAAGTTGCGCAGGGGTTAAGCGCAGGGGTAGGCATGCGAGGAAATGATCTGAACCGTTAGATCTTAGATCACAACCCCGACAACCGTCAGATCTCGAGAAGATGCACCGGAGTTAAACTCTAGTGTGAAGAAGAAGAGTCCTAGCCGTTGATCTCGGAAGGACACATGTCAACATCCCGGAGAAGTCATCGGGACAACAAGGTCACCAAGGTTTTGTTGAGTCTGAGAATCGAGACCTTGTGGTCCTCGAAATCCCGAGAACAGATCCTAGCCGTTGATCTCGGCAGGACACGTGTCAGCGTTTGGGAGGCGTCGGGATTTTTACCATCGGAGATTTGTGGAGTATAGAACCGTTACATATTGAAATCGCGATACGCAATTTTCCGATACAATCTGAATCGTCCATTTGAGGAACAGGTGTCGGAGATCCGGAGTGGGTCGGAGTATTAGCCATCGGGAAATCGGCATTTCCATGGACAAGTGATCGGGGAAAATCCAAGTGAAAACCCCGACGAGATCTGAGTCGTCCGTTCACACGGGACAGGTGTCAGGGATCGGACGAAAGTCGCAGATCGGGAAATCAGAGTTCCTGAGGACAAGGAGTTTAGGACATCATAAGTCCCGAAACCCTGAGAGTAAATCCAGTCCGTCCATCTGCAAGGATAGGTGGCAAAGGATCGGGCGCCGTCGGAGTTTTGTTCATCGGAGAATCGGGGATTCCGGCGACAAGCGGTTTATGCATCGAGAATTCCCGATCCGCGATATCCCGACGGGAGTTTTGAACCGTCCATCGGCGAGGACGCGTGGCGAGAGATCCCAGAGAGGCAGGGTTCGACATATCATAGTTTCCGGAGTCGTGAAACTCTTGCACAAGGGAATCGCGATACGCGATTTCCCAACAAAATCACAACCGTCCCTCTGTGGGACAGGTGGCAACCATCGGAAACCATCGGCGTTTGGCCCATCGGGAAATCGGGAATCCCGGGAACATGATGCTCAAGCACTTTGAATTCGCGATTCGCAAAACCCCGATGAGTGGGGGCCAATTGTCATCGTAGCAGAGGAGTAGGACAGAGGCGAAGTGGAGGCCAGCTGTCAGCCAACCCGGGAATCGAGATATCGGAGTTTTCAAGGGTAAAGAAAGTGAGAAACAGGAAATTGCGATCCGCGATTTCCCGACGAGATCTAAGCCGTTCATTTCGAGGACGCGTGGCAGTCATCTAGTGCCATTGGTGAAATATCCACAAGAGGGCTTCATCGGGCATCGGGAAATCGTGAGTCCCGGGGACATGTGTTTTAAGTCGTCGCCAATGCCGAAACCCCGATGGGAAGTTATACGGCTGCGGTCATATAGGAACCGGTCGTATGGACCAAAGGCTTAGCCAAGCGGGGCTGAGGCAACCGAGGGGCGCATCGGAACTTCGTTCCATCGACGATCGGGGAGTCGAGAGGACAGGGACTCTCGACACCGCAACCTCCGAAACCCCGAATCCCGATATTGAACCAAGGATTGGCATTTCGCAAATGCAGGTTTCTGGAGATTTCTCATTTATGGGAGATTAACCCAAATTTTTTTAAATTATGATAGTGGGTGTGTTACAAAAATAGATTGTCTTTATCTTCAAAAATAAAAAAATATTATGCCACTCAGAAAAATTGCACTTACACATCATAAACACTCTATTTCCCTTGCACCATCATAAACCATATACACCATTTAGAAAATAACATAATGATCCACATACCAAAACATTTTTTCAACATAATTTCAAAGATCAAGCACTATTAATATTTTGAGTTAAAAAAATAATGTATATATACTAAAATCATGTTTGCAGTAACTACATTGCCAAATACACATAATTATTAGGAGGATTATCGACTAATAACAAGAAAAATATATAGTTCATATATCATCAAAATGATAGGAAACCAATATATTATTCCAAAACTCTACAAGTTTAATGATTGAACTCAACTTTTTGCTTCTTTTACTTTTATGGAGCCTCCAATATTTTTGGATTATGAGCCATTGTTGACTCCTCAGAAACATGTATATGTGGTATTAGATTCATACCTAAAAAATAATATTTCATAAATAAAGTTTAAACATAAATTTAAATAAAATATATACTTTAACATAAAGTGTACACTTCTTTAAAATAATATTTAGATAAATAAAATAAACCAGCTCAAGAAAAATTGGCATGCCAAAGGTGCTGGAGTCCATCCCCAAACATTCATGCTCTCTTTCATTCTCCATGCACAGAGATTACTGTAACAAGAAAATAAAAACCAATCATACATATTAGTATATACTTGTCTAAAATAATAAACATATAAATATTAAATAAATGATGAGCAATAATAACATCCCCAACCATGAGCAAGAATAACATACCCAATTGGTGTTCCATGGATCTTTAAGGAGTTCCATGGATCTAAGATCATTTCTCTCTTTTGATTCTACTCTCCATATTAATCCATTCTTCCAAGAGCATAAATCTTTAATTTTCTTCTATGGCTTAAATGTTCTCATATTATAATCAAATGCTCTTTCAAAAATGTCTACATGATCTAAACTAAGTACAATTTTATACATAATATTTTTAAAGAGAAAAGTTGGTGTGTGGTTGGTAAGCAATTAGTGTTCATAGTTAGATAATACCTCGAGAATGAATTCACTAGGATGTATGCAGAAAACACAAATCTGGATGTATTAATTAGTCATTCTTCGAAGACCATAAATATTTCCTCTTTCTATTGTGGGATGTAGATGTTCTCATATAATCAAATTCTCTTTCAAAAATTTATGCATCATGATATAAACATAAATAAGACCATGTACCTGACATATTTTTAAATCTCGAAATGTTGGTTTTTGGTTGGTATACAATTAGCTAAGAGTTTGAAAATACCCCAAGAAGGAATCCACTTCATTCTTTGTGAAAGTTCACAAATATGGACACATTAAGTTGGATTCTTCCAAGAAGATAAATCTTTCCTCTTTTTGGTCTGGGAGAGATGTTCTCATATAATCAATTTCCTGCATCATTATCTAAACATAAGATCATGTACAACATATTTTTAAATCTAGGAATGTTGGTTGGTGGTTAGTAAGCAACAAGTTAAGATTTTGACAATACTAAGATCATCTACAACATATTTTTAAATCTAGGAATGTTGTTTGGTGGTTATTAAGCAACAAGTTAATATTTTGACAATACCCCAAGAAGAAATTCACTTAGTTCTATGTAGAAAACATAAATCTCCATATTACTCCATTCTTCCAAGAAGATAAATATTTACTTTTTCAGCTATGGGATAGATGTCCTCATATAATCAAATGCTCTTTCAAAAATTCTTGCATCATGATCTAAACTTAAGTAAGATCATGTATCTAGCATATTTTTAGCATATTTTTAAATGTATAAAAGTAGTTCCTGGTTGGTAAGCAGTTAGTGAAGAGTTCAAGACAATACTCAAATAAATAAGGGGTGGTTGAACCTTCCCCATTCTTTCCCCAAAGATATACCACTTTAAATGATGGTAAATTTATACAGGGACTGGTTGACTAACCATTCAATGAATAGAAAATGCTTAATTAAAATATTATACAAGGAATATTTGATCAACCAGGAATATTTGATCAACCAAAACTTCAGTTTTGATAAAAGTTTATTTCAAATACAAATAAGCCATGGTTTTAAAAATAATGTTGAACTCTTTTTGCAAAAGAAATGTAGTAAAAGGACATTGAATTTGTTCTTCACATCTTTCAAAAGGAACTAAAAAGGGGACTTAAAAATTTGTTCTGCACATCTTTCAAAAGGAAAAAAATAGAAGGAAACTACATTAAGGATAGTACATGTAGTTTTGTCTAAATCCAAAATATATATTATTCTAAACCATTGGCGTGGACAAAAGAAATACAAGGCAAATGCATCATGTACATATCTATATTGTAACCCATAAAATTTAAAAAAAGTAGAAAAATAAATTTAAGCATTCCTGTGTATATAATAAAGTTCTCATAACAACACACTACTGTGGATTAATTGGGTTGGTTGTCATTGATGTCAACCCTTGAATCAAATTCGATAGAAAATTATGGTAGCCCCAACAGTATGGATAAGAGAATTCATTTTGATTGATGTATAATGGTATGAATATTAACACATTTTCTAGTATGACTAATGTAGTTGGATAGTACATGTCATGCCATTTTCAGTGATATGTGGAATGCCACATAAATCCTCACGGTTAGAGAGTTACAAACTTGTGAAGTTGGAAAACACTCATGAGTTATCTAGAAGTCAAGGAAGTCAAAATTATTCTAGAATCTCCTAGAAGAAGTTGACTAGTCAAGTGAGTGAATCTAGGATTTAATCATGGGTTAAGTTATTGCAATAAGAAAATAATTAAAAATAAATTAGTTGCAACTAGAAGTGGAGACTTTACTAATTGTAGAAAAGTGGGTTAGAAGTGGACAAGTGGTTAGAATCGAGTTAGCCATAAAAGAAGGAAATTGAGTTAAGTTGGTTAGAAGGTAACCCCTTGAGGAAGCTACATGGAAGTATAAGTAAGAGAGAAAGACTCTCCTATTAGAACCTATTGAGCACATTGAATATATATTATTTTGTAAGGTTTATTGAAGGTACTCACTGATACATCTAAAGTTGCGCAATTCTAAGATAGTACGAAGGGTTGACGATGAAAGTTTCAGAATTACATAAAATACTGAAAAAACCCTAGTTTTTTAGGTGTACGCGGGCCGTAGTGGAGCAAGGCGTGTATGTACGTGGTCTAGCAGTATAATAGGGCGCTTACATGAGGGTAAATCCATAAAACCTGATAAGATGAATATGCCAGGTCTTTAGAGTCTGAAAGCAATCTCCCAGGAAGGTCTACAATAATCAGGTACATCAGATCTATCTATTGGTTCAAAAGGTATGTCTTATTTCTATGAGTATTTGGATTTTGTTTTCTACATGAGAAATAGTTATGGGGGTTTGGGGATTTTCCCTTGAGAGGCCATTGGTTGTATGGCACTTACTTTATAAGTTAGATCTACAGAAATATAGTGTTGGTGTATTTGATTCTTATCATTGGTATATCTTGTTAGTGTTGAGACACGTATTGTATTTCTTAGCATATGGTTAAGGGTTTTTGTGGTACATGTTTGAGAGCTTGTATTTGTGAAGTAGTTGTGAAGTGGATGATGTATTGAGAGGGTTTTTATCAGTAAGGGTTTGATGTCTAGTTTGTTAGGATATTTAGACACTTAGGAGTTAGTAAGGTCTACTTGGTCTATTGTGTCGTTAGGTAAAAGTGTGTTTTCTAGTGTGTTTCTTTAGTATGCATTAGTATGCATTTGTAGTTAGGAAATCTGATGGTCATGATATGTTCCCGACATAGAGTGATCTGATAGTTCATACTCTCCTTGATCTTAACGACCATTGATCCATGGCTTAACACCCGATTGGTCCATGATCTCTATTTAAAGAGCATGGAGGGTCATTTTCCGATGATCGATTGTGAGAAACTCTCTTCTAAAATCTCTCTGTAATCTTTTTATTTGCATTAATAAACTACTCCATGTGGTCGCGTTGGCTGGGCCCGGGCCCATGGATGTTTCCCCGTAGGGGTTTTACCACATGAAAACATTAGTGTGTTGATCTTTGATCTGGTTATGTGAGTGGTTACTGAAGGTGTTCGTCCTCTATTGGAATACCTGTGTTGTAGAACATGGTATCAGAGCCTGTTTGAAGACCCGCTCCTATTGAAGATCGAGATCATGAAGCCGAGTTCCCTCATCTCCACTTTCTGTCATTTCCGTACATTTTTGGGCTGAGAGGACTGTCTGTTCCATTGTGTCTAGAGCCCTCGTTTCAGTCAGGAACACTTTTCGTTTCACTCGAAAAGGTTTTTGTTTTTCCAAGATACGACCATTACAGTCAGATCCGGAGGTATAAAGGTTGAATACACATTTTTTTAAATTTTTGCAGAGTAGTATTTTGGTTTTATTTCGGCTTTGTTTTATTTATTTCCGAATTGCTACTCTTTTAGATCTGCATATGATCTTTTCCCTACGCCCTTTGCGATATCATGAAATCAGAAACAGATAGGAAAAGGTGCATCTTCCAGGTAAGCTAACCAAGATCTAACCCTTGTTGTCATCGAGAAGCGAAATTTTTTTCTTGTGTGAAAAGAGTTTTTTTTTAGCACTCTCTCCAAGGCCTTCTTCCACAACAACAACCCCAATCCTCCTTCTTAACATTACAATATGTTTTTCTAGATGATTTGGTTAAAAGTTGCCTTATTAAGTAAGAGGTCTTGAGTTCAAGTCTCTATTTTGTTACCTTTTTTGAAAAAGCTCATGCTAAAATTATAAAGTGTATTTCACTTCAAGTATAAAAGTCAATCACTATAAGTAGTTTTAACATTTTATTTTAGAGTTATTTATTTTTCATGCAACGTTTTCTGTTATAAAGTAACTTCATTGTAAAAGTGATCCCCACTTCTCTTTATAAAAGTGGGTCACTTTATAAAGCAACTTACACAATCACGTGGTCATTTGGTTACCGATTGTGACTTTTTTTTAAAAGGGCATAACTCTAACATCGAAAGTCCGTTTTCAGTGCCATTTGTTTTTAAACCGCATAACTTTTCGAGCTCTTTCCATCCAGATCATCAGTTTCAGTTTTTTCCACATTATATGCATATTTAATATGGCTTCTACAAGTACTGTCTTGCTTACCAACAACAACTACTTCCAATGGAAATCTCATATGGAAGATTTATTAAGAAGTAAAGGCTTGTACCAGATTACGTTGGGAAAGGAAAAAGCACCCACTAATGCTGATAAGAAATCCAAGTGGGATAATAGGAATGACAAAGCACATGCACTAATCGGAATTTCCATCTCTCCTGATTTAAGGTACCACCTTCAATATATTGATGACCCCAAAGAAGCTTGGGACACGATTGAATCTGTGTTTGGTAAACTCAATATTATTCGAGCACAACAGTTAGAAAATCAAATACTGACCTTGAGTCCAGATGATTTTTCTTGCCTTGGAGACTATCTATCTAGGTTTAAAACACATAATTTTATGTGAAGCATGTAAGATAAAGATGGAGGAAGAGCGTTGCATCTATCTCATTCTTTCTAATCTAGGTAGTTCATATTCTATGTTTGTATATACATTTTATGCCATGAGAGAGGCTCTAGGGGAAGAAGCTTGTGAAAAACCTAGTCTTGAGTCCTTTTTTGCTTCTTTGATTCACGAGGAAGATAAGCTTGTACAATTTGGAGTGATCAACACTGCAGGTCCCTCCAACAAATCCTTAGTTGCCCAGCAGAAAGATAAACCCAAGTATCCCAAGAAGCAACATCCTTGCTACAACAACAAACAACATAAGGGTCCCAAACCTGCTCAGACAACTTCATCTCCTATTGGTGACAAAGGAGAAAAATATAAAAGTAAGAATACTAACAGACATTGCAACTTTCGTGATAAAGATGGTCATGATGAGTCCAAATGTTTCAAGAAGTGTTATAACCCTAAATTGCACCACACATGCTTACCTCGAATCAGGCCAAATCATATCCTTTCTTTGCCAAAAACATTGCTGAACAACTCTTTGAAAATCCTCTTGCATAAAGGCCCATGTGCCCTAACCCATTACTGCACGTGTGTACACGCTGGCTGACCCAAAACAGCCCACGTGGATCGACAAAAGCATGAAAAAAGGAAAGTTGCCAATGGAACAAAAAACTGTGGGTGAGTTAACTGAAACTCCTGGTCATGCATGGACGAGGGTTCATCCAAATACTTAGCTCCTTATAGCCTATAAAATAAGGGGTAGGGGTCCCATTTGGAGGAGGAAAAAATATAGCAAAGAAACTCTGCCCATTTACGTATTCTCATTGTCCCAACCCTTTAGCCTTTCCTTATACCAAAGGATATTTAAAGCAAAGCAGTTGGAGGACAGAAGAAGAGGAGCCCAGGATCAGGTTCAAGGAGCAGTGGTCGGTCTCAACTTTTGTAAGTTGACTCATTCAAAGTAATAAAGAAAGTGCTTTTCCCGTCCCAATTCATGAACTTTTTATGGTTTGATTAGTTTATGTTTGGATTTCTAACCCGTTAGTATATAAGTAGTATGCATGCATAGTTGTTGCTTGTCTTGGATGCAGGTCATCTTATGAAGGGGTATTGCAAATAAGGAATCAAGCACAATGGAGGATCGAAATCAAACACCGGTAACGAGGTAGGTTGATCTTTCCATGCATTTACTAAGAAAAGGGGATTTAAATCTAGGGATGAAGGTAGAAAGTAATTTCTATTCGGTCATATCTGCATGCAAAGTCCGAACTCTATTTGCTAGTCCGTAGGGTGTTTTTTCCCAACAACAGAATTGGCGACCGTACTGGGGAAAATCTCTAGGGTTCCTGGAATTTTATTTAGTTTTTGGGTAGTTTAAAGACTAGTTTTTCTTGCCTGTCTTTTATTTTCATTTTTGTAAGGTCTGAACTAGCAGGGAGTCTAGTTTTCCATACCAGCTTTCCCCAACTTTTGCTTGACTTTGTTTTTCGGGACCCACAGAGGTACACGTGGCTTGCACAAGGTCTGCATACGTGTACCCGCGCCCTATCCTCTTACAACCCACGTGTGAACGCTAGATGTAGAGGTAGCAGTAGCGTGTAGAGTTCAAAGAACCTCAGAGGCAGTCATCCTCTTCCCTGTCAGAATCACACATTCTCAGGGGGTTTTCTGGAATTCTATCTAAGTCTTGTTTGCTAACAGTCCTATCTTAGATTGTTTTTTGCCTTATTATTTTTTTCCTTGCATTATTTGTTTTTCTGTTAGAAAGAGTATCCAAGCCTTCAAGGGATCCTGGTTATCAATATCAATGGTCTCTTCCTGGTTTGTTCCGTCTATTTTAATTTTTTCTTAGAGTTTAGATATACATGCGGACTGTACAAGGTCAACCCGTGTGTACACACCCTCTGTCTCTGTTCAACGTGCATTCGCACGCGTGCTGTTCGAGTAACAGTTGCGTGCTTGTACATGATACTTTTTGTTAAGGGTAAGGCAGTCATCCTTTCCCTTGATAAGAATTATTCCTCTCAGGTGTTTGAATCTCTGTTTGAACAGTCAGTAGCTTAGGATTAATCTTACCCTTATCTTGCTTTTTCTCATTTAAAACGTTGTCAGAAAAATATATATATATTTTTTACAGTTTTTAGACAAGTGTGAGAGTCATTGTTTTTATAATTTTTATTTGTGTGATTTGCTAATCTGATTCCTTGCGATCTGCGATTAGGCCAAAATTGTTTTTCTTGGTTTTTGCTTATCGGTATTTTTCCTTTCTTGCTTTACTAGCATTTAAATAAAAAAAAAAATTCTTTTCATTTTCTTGTTTGGTTGAAAAGTGTGTTTCTGCATTATTAAGCCAGGGAAAAGTCTTTATTTCATAAGTTTTGTAGTTTACTTAGATCATAAGTAGCTCATATTCAAGTGAAATTCCTTTGAGTTTGTTGTCCAAAATCTTAGAAAAGTTAAAAAATATTTCTTTTGAAAAGTTGTTGAAATTTTGCATTCAGTAAAAGTTTTGTTTCCAGCTTTTTTTTATTCCTTTTTTCCTTTTGTCTTTTACACATCATTAGTTTCACCCTCATACCCCTTGATGTAAGAAAAATCCATAAAAGTAACACTAAATTTAAAATCTACTAGACTTTTATGTTTGTAGGGTTCACAAACTAGTTCAGGACTAGGGCCTTGGATTAGGTTGGAGAGGAAACACTTCAAGGCCATTTAAAATCAAACATTGGAGTCTGAGATAGGGAGTGTCGAAGTCCAGTTTCGTGGAATTTATCCAGGAACACCCTCTAACACAGGGGATAAACACGAGATCGCGTACGGAAAGGTAGCAGAGATAACCTCTCCAAAGCCGGACCAATCGTAGTGGAGAGCACATATAGAGGACTTGTTTTTGGATTCCGTCATTTGCATTTTCCACGGGGCTTCATGGGTCTCAAATCCATTCGAGGTCCTCAGTTGTCTTCCAGACCATTTTCTCTCGATACCCTTGAGAGGTTTCGGGCTCGATACCCTGCTCAATGTGGTCTAGTCGACTTTCGACTGTACTCGCCTAGTGACTGTTCGCATGCTGGCAACCTAACTGCTAATATTTGTTAGGGACATACACAGGTGACTGTGGGGGTATACTGCGGTACCTAGGACAGACATCGGGCCACACTTTTCAGAGTATACCTGGAGGGTGATTTTGTGTTCGATTTTCACTTGCACTGGTAAGTTTCTCTAGTGTTGGTTGTTGTAACTGTTCTTCCAATTAATTTAGTGTTTGCTTGTCTTATCTTCTAGGGATTATTTTGTAGTGGGTGTTACTTTTGAGTGTTTAGACTAACTTAGAGTGTCTTGGATCTTCTCACACAGTGGAGGATCCTGAGCTCCGCCGGTCACGAAGGCTTCTTGGCCTGCCGCCAGTTACACTGGAGCCACCCCCGCCACCATTAAGGCATAAGCTAGACCAACAAGGGTCTTTTGAAGTGACCGGATTACAAACCATTTTGCCCGAAGAACCCCTGGAGGAATCGACCATTTTGGACTTTGAAGCAACCGCTCTTGGCTCGGTTGAAACCCCAACCACTGATATTTTGGCACCTTTCATTGTACCAATCCAATTTTACGAGTGCCAGACAGTGTCACACACAACAATGGAAACAAATGTTGTTACTCCTTTTGGGAATTCATCAATTCCCACCACAGTTGTCACCACAGGAGATCTATCATCTTCTAACCTACCGTCGTCGGTCCGAGCCACCATGGTCTCGACCGCAACTACTTCACACAGTGGTTCGAACCCATCTTTGGCGGCAGCCACATCGCCTTTCACACCAAGTGCGACAGGCCCTCCATTCTCATACAGGATGCCTAGTTCGGGTACAAGTCCTGTACTTTCCTAATCCACTTTACAGACTTTGGGTATAGGGCCAGGGAGCTCTAGCGGTCCTCTGAAAGGTCACATAGGGGGCACTCTTGTCCCTTTTAATGCCTTTTCTTATGGAGGAGGTCATATCCCTCCTTCGTCCCCTTCACTCGGTGGCTTGCATCAACAATCCGTCAGGCAACCTACACACAATAATTTATTTGGAGTGGGGAGTCAAGGACCACCTTCGCATAGTATGTCGGTAGGTTCGACACCGTTTTCTTGGAACAAAACATTTGGTAACAACACCTTCTCGTCAGCCACTTTCCTGACTAGGGGCAACCCCATTTTTGGACAATCTACTCCTGGGCAGGGTACTATTCCTGCACAGGGGGAAAACCTAGCAGGACCTTGGAATTCAGAGCAAGGATCTGTTCCCTCCTCTGGAATGCCAATCTGGGGTAACTCTTTCCACAATCAATGGAACCCCGGACAAACTACTATGCTATCCTCATGGGACCGGCATGGGGTAATCCTTCCCAAAGTCCTTCGAATACACTGCATGCCCAACAATCTATGTCCTATTTGGGAAATCAGCCGATGATGTCTCCACATATGAAAAATCCTTACGTTGGCCAGGGCCATGATTTCTACCAGAATCCGGGCCAGCAGCCAAACTTTTCCTGGAAACCTAGTGCCAGTCAAACTCCAGGTCCCTTTTTCCCAGGTTATCAGCAGCAACCCAAACTACCGTTCCTGGCGACTTTACACTTGCCAGATTTGACAAGGTTGTTGAATGACCCTATTTGTCACGATATGCATTGGCCTTCTATGCCGATGAAGTTGCCTTCGGAAATTCCAAAGTTCGAAGCCAAGCCTAATGAAGATCCAGGAGATCATGTGACTACCTTTTATCTTTGGTGCTCATCTAACTCTTTGAAATATGACTCCGTATAGTTGTGATTGTTTCAACGTACTCTCATTGGGAGTGTCGCGAAATGGTACATTGAGCTCAATCGCTCAAGATACTCTTCTTTTGGCGAACTGGCGATGGATTTCCTTAACCATTTCCAGTTACCTGTGAGATACGATGCTGGCACAGAGCTGCTCGTTAATTTCGAACAGACAACAACGGACCATATCTCTGATCACATCCGAGAATGGAGACGCCGAAAGAGTTTAATCAAGGTACCAGTTCCACCAGCATTCCTGCTTGAGTGGTTCCTTAAGTCTTTGGTCCCGCAGTTATCCAAAGATGTTGCGACGTCAGGAGTTTTCTCTGAAGAAGATGCCATCATGAGGGCTCAACAGTTTGAGCTCATCTATTCTCTGTTCGATTTATTATACAACATCTTTCCAAATGTGCCACGTTCAAGACTGGATAAAACTAGACAGAGAGATGGACCACATGCCGATGGTATTGTCGGTTCAACACAAACCAAGCCCGCTGAGCAATTGACAAAGCAGTTGCAACAATTATCCATACAACACACAGCGGCTAGCCAAACTACTGGTTTGGCTGCTCCCCCTACCCAAATGTTGGAAGTACACACTATGCAGTCGACTAACCCAAAGGCCACCCAACAGCTTGAAGGAAAGAAAAAACAACGAAAGAAGGGTAAGGGGGATAAAAAACCCAACGATAGCGATGGCGGGGACAACACTGAAAAATGGAAGGCGAGGTATCCATGCAACTTGTGCGCGGAAGACCACCCAACCCATATATGTCCTCGACTTGTAGAGGCCCAAAATTTTTTCATGCAACAACAGTAGGCGGTGTTGACAAACCCATTTCAACATGGGAAAAATCTAACTCAAGCCTCTGCAAGCATGGAAGGGGGCAGCCAAGAAACCTGCCTGGCTCCAAACAACCCCTCATCCACGAACGTTTATATGGTTAGGGGTGATGCTTTCATATCGACTAAAGCGCACGATTATAGTAAACCAAGCACTTCTGAGAAGGGTAAAGAAGTTGACCTCCTGTCTCTTCCTCTACATATTGAGAAGACGTTGGGAGAAATAATGACACACATTCCAAAAGGTGTATTTAAAAAATCTTCTCATAACCCAAACGCAAGGGCCTCCCAGAACTACTCTGTGGTGGAAGATTTATCACAAACCCCTTGTGCGATGTTGGCTTTGGAGGTCCTCCAAAGATGCCCTGCTCATAGGAAAGCCTTGTTAACTGCATTGGGCTCTATTGAGACTTGTAATCCGGGTACCATCATGTTAGATACAACCGACGTAAAACCTCGTTTGCCTTACCACGTAGCATTTCAGATAGTAGTGGCTTACCCCACGAAATCTTTTACATGGAATATCTTCTGCATGGTGGTCGACGAGGGTGCCTCAACATGCATTATGTCATTGTCATGTTGGAAGTCCATTGGCCAAACCGTTTTGTCTCCATCACCTACTCTCCTCACTGCTTTCGACGGTCGTTCGTTCTGACCACATGGCATCGTTCCTTCTTTCCCTGTGCAGTTAGGAGGGAAAACCATGTGTGTCGAAGTAGAGGTAGTCGATGCTCCCCTTGACTATAACCTCTTGTTAGGATGGAGTTGG
>SNQJ01S0028136.1:15526-61275 GCA_010110895.2 Picea sitchensis | reverse complement strand
TGTGTTACTCTTTTGGTTTCTAAAATCAAATGAGAATTTGTTAAGTATTGACCATGATTATAAACATTAGTGTGAAATTGATCTAGGACTAAATGGATCAACCATTATCTAATTAGTTAAGTATCGGTTTACATGTGAATATATATGAATATATATGATATGACATATACTTGTTTCCATGGTTTCATATATTAAAGGTGAATTAGTTGTTATAGGTATATGAGGGGAATATAAAGTTTCATGTTGCACCTCGTTTTATCACAAGTCTATGTTGAGTTGTACACATTCAATCCTTTGAAATTTTATTTGCATATTATACCATTTCAATGTGATATATTCCTAGGGGTTAAATTATGAGAAAATAAATTATGTTTATAGTATATGACATTATATCCATTTTTTAGCTTCCTAGTGCAATGGACTTGAGTGTATGTTGAGTCAAGTAGGCATTCAATCCTCTGAAAGTTTATTTGCATATTATACCATTTCAATGTGATAGATTCCTAGAGGTTTTATGAGAAAATTAATTAAGTTTATGGTATGACATTATAACCATTCTTGATATTCCTTAAGTGGTGTGTAGGACATATGGGGATCCAAATATTTAATAATTGAATTCACCAATTGAGATCTAGTTTTATGTGAAAAATTGTAAATAAATCTTAGTAAGTTACAATTCATTAAAAATAACCTTCTTTGAATGGACCACAAAAATAAACCAAACAAGATGATTCTGGAATCCTACATATCCATATATACGTTTACTTGATGCAAAATAAAAAATTCTAGAATGTCACTTGTTTAAAAAAATCGCAATGGTATGTCATCTTCAATTATTCGTTCAAGATCGAGTTTTGACATTTTCCATTTTCTAACCTTTGATATTTTCCTTGATTGAACCTATATTAACTTTATGTGCCCTGCACATACCAAATGACTATATTGACAACTTATGACATCTGATTGATACTCTTGAAAGTGAACATGAATATTGGTTTTATGGGTTTCTTGAAAAAAAAATAGCCTTTTAATACGATGGATCCTCTTATATATATAAAATCATTATCATCAAAATCTTCTAATAATTTCATCTTCCCTTTTGTGCATCATATAAAATAATATTTAACGCTTTCATCGTTGTCTACAGGTGCAACTACAATAAAGACATCTCCTACAAATAAATCATCATGTTCCAACAAGCATTTCTCGTTATATCAACACACATGCACATAATTGTACTATATATATAAATTGTATATATCTAGTAAATGTAAATATACATTTTTTAAGCATAACAAATATGTTTGAACAATTGAAAAATAAATTACCTTCTCTAACAAGATCAGAAAATCTGTCGCCATCAACTGACACTATAGTTTCATTTGATTCAATATCCTCTAATATTGCAAGTGGCATTTTAACCTTTGTATTAATTTTGGTGTGTCTCCAAGATTTAACATATTTCTCAGTTTTGTTTTCACAAATCTCTGTGGATTATGTGTCTTGCATGAAAACTGAACAAAAACAAGATTCATTTATTCTATCAAATGCAAACACATTTTGGAATGGTTTTGTTTTATTTCACTGTAATTTTCGAGTCCCATGTATTGTACTAGCCTCATATGGTATTGATCTATCTACATCTTGGATGCCAATATGCCAAAAAAACCTACTTATGGTTCAAGAATAATTTATTTAAATATAAATATGAAATGTCAATAATATACATGTTAGAGACAAGAACTTATTAAATTTCTCTATTGAACACGCTTCAAAATCATAATTTTGAATGTGAATAAAAATATCATGTGTACAACATATATATACACACACCTGCGCACATCCTTTGACAGATTATTTTCATGGATTCGCACCAGTTTTCACCCATCAACAACTTGATAAGAAGATTCAAATCGATTGACATGAGGGTTCATCTTATACCTTTGAAGTGCTTGTTTTACACATGCCCCTGCACCATCATGCTCTCCTTTTCCACGACCAGTCTCAAAGAAATTCCAACAATGTGTAATGTTTGATTTCATGTGAAGATGACACAACCAATAGAATGATCATGAATATTTGAATTGACCCACACATCCATCTGACCATATCCAATGTCGATCGAATCTGATCCCAAGATTTTTCAATGAATCATAAAATTTATCAAGACAATGTTTTACATAATGTGTATCGTGTGTTCGATCATCGCTTATATAAATTTGATCTTCTTTAATAACATGTCAATTGTCATTGGTTTTTTATATGTTATCAACACTTTGTTGAGCATGTCTATATAGAACATGGAAAAATATAGAGACTTGATCAGAATGATAATATTCACTTTGTATTTCTTTTTGTGCAGCGAATGTGCATTTCTCTGTAAAATCAACTACAAACAAAATCATCCCTGGTGGAAACACTTCACGGGATTGTTTGAATTGTAGGTATTTCTATCGATATCTGTGTGAATTCTTGGTGTATTTATAAATTTCATTCTCAAACTTCTTCAAAAAATCTATCACACAGATTTTATTCACTTTCAAATCAATCTTTTTGGAAACAACATTTGAAGAACTTGTAGTAGTGCTACTGATATATTCATATCTCTTCCAATTTACTTTTATATTGGACAAAGATTGATCATTCATATCAATAGGATACTTGGAGTGAAATAAAATTAGATTTCCATAGCGATTGCATTTTTTTCCACCAACACATTTTTTTTGGTAAAATAATTCATCACTTTCTCTTTCACATAAAATTTGGGATATAAAACCATGGATTGTGGAAGGAGGTGAACTTGCCTAGAAATTTTTAACAAAATCAATAAAAATGTCATAATATAACCCAAATTCCACATGATAATGACAACAACAAGTGTCATGAACAGTGATGGGTCTAACAAACCATGATTTTTGTTGCACAAATGTATTGATAGACATTTTAACTTCTTTTTTATTTTCTTTGAACTTATTTAACAATTCTATTTATGTCATTGGAAATATATGTTTTGCATGTTCTTCATATTATCTTCATGCTATTATTCATCGCAACACATCCCTTGTATGTGGTGAAACACAAGATTTTGTCAACCAATAATTATGGGTCAGTTCTTTAATATTTTCTGCAAGTCTATTTTTTTAGGGTTGTCTAGAAATAATTGTCCAACAAGTAAGTTCATCATTTGCATCTATTTGCAATCGGAATTGTCTATGTTTGTACAATGTTTTTCTTGAGGTTCCCATCGTTTTTTCCATGTGTTGTGTCAAACGATCTTTTATATTGCTAGATGGAACATTTTATGTTTGTATTACTCTACGTGCAACAATGGAATATTTTTTTCGAGATTTTCCAAAATATTTTAATGCACTAGTTATACTCTCAAAGACATTTTGTTTCACCTTTGTATCTTTTGTCGACTTTTGAATACCTAATAATGATGTAGATTCTTTTAATTTTTTTTAACTTATTAGACCTCTAAAAAATTGAGCTTCTGTTGTTATGGATTCATCTTTGAAAAAAGTATTATACATATTCTTAACACGATATCTTATAATATGGTCAGGTTTTTTCTCCCCAAATTTGTAAGTATCAACATTTTTTAACATTTCATCATCAATGTTGATATCTCCTGCATATTTCAATTTAACTTAGATTAAAAAACTAAACCACATCATAAGTTAACTAAACTCTACAAGTGTACATTGTTTGTTATCTAAATTTATGTACATACATGTAGGTGATTCGACTTCTGCTTCAATTCCAGTTTCAACGACTTGATCGATGTTATGAGGAAAATATATTTTTGTTTTTTGAAAAATATTAAATTCAAATTACAATCAATTATATTAAAAAGTAATTTAAATTTAAATTCTAAAATTAATCTAGACAATATGTATGCATACTTGGTTGGACTTCTTATTGTTGAAAATCAGGGTGTAAATCTCTATTTACATCATCATTATTTATTCCTTCAATATTTTCACGTTCTCGTTTCTTTCTCCAATAACGTTCTTTCACTTGTTCGTTATGGAGAGTATCATCTCGAGTGTGATCATATTTTCTCTTGCACAATTTTGTTTTGACCATGATTATTCAATCTGTAAAGGTTTTTAAAAAATTCAACATTTTATAGGACGAAATAAAATTTGAAAACTCAAATATTATAGCTCAATTTTTTTTTTTAAAGAAATAAAAAAAAATGGATTTTATAATGATATTGTAAAAGACTTGGAAAAAATTGCTCAATAGACCAAAATACTTTTAAAATAAATTTTGCATAAAAAGTAGATTTTAAAGAAAATTAAAAAAAACTTTGATCTTCAAAAAATTTGGTTTCATAAAAAATTCATTATGACAAAAAATATTAAAAAATAATATAAAGAATTTGATAGAAATTGATTGAAAAAACTTACTTTCAAAAAAATTCTCTTTGATATAGTTTTATATATCATTGTTGAAATCAATGTAGGTATTTGATATTTAAATGATTGGAGCATATCAATAGTATAAGCCCAAACCTCTTGAATTTTGAAACATTCTTCATTTTCATAACCAATTAAAGAATACTTATATATTTTAAATCATAATTATATATCTTGAGAATCCTTTCATCCTCTTCATATTGAACTATTATCTATTGAACTATTATCTCCTCTTCATATTGAACTATTATCGAGTAACATATTTAATCCCAATATACATCTTGTTATTTTACATTTGAAACAATTTGAAAATGGAAGGATGTCCAAAACCTAACTACTTTTGTCATTTTAGACTCATTAAAAAGTAATCTTATAAATTTTATATGACACATAATAATACATAATAAATATGAAATAGCTTGTGCTAAATTTGAAGTCTCCAAGCAATCAAAATATTTTGGAAATTAGAAACTAAGAGAAGGTTGGCCCTCTAACATAAGTTTGACATTGATCTATATTTAATATTAATATTGATAATTATTTAGGAATATTATTGAAATTTGTAACAATTATTAAAAATATTATACTATGATTTGCATTGTTTTAAATATATAAAACTTGACAATTATAAAAAATAAATAAATATTTCCAAGTTTAAATAATATTAAATATATTAAACTTCACAATTATAACAAGATAATTTATACAATATGAAATTAGGTTTTAATGATATTGAATACGCAGTTGGAATGAAATCTCATCATGGTTATAACACAATTATTTAGGGAACACATGAAAAGATTAGTGTATTTGCTTACAACATAATCTTATCATAAAAATATTGCACTATGTTGTTGTTTTATCCTTGGTTGTACCATCAACATGTTCTCCATTGTTTTTTCTATTCCTTTTGGTGTTGACATAGAAAACTCTCTCTCTCTCTCTCTCTCTCTCTCTCTCCCTCAGGCAAGTTGACATAGAAACTCTCTCTCTCTCTCTCTATATATATATATATATATATAGATGTTCACAATTATCTCTAATGCAGCTCAATGCTACTAAATAAAATCATTTAAACTCACATGAGATATTTACATAGTAGTGTTTTGTTGTGTTGTTAATAACGAAACCTGCAAGTCTACCCTCTTGTTTATCATAGTACCTAGATTGTAGAGATTGTTAAGTATCATAAAATTCAGTGGTAGGTTGAATATTTACTTCATTTTCATTTGGTGTTAGAATGATTCCATATTTTTCTCAAAACCAAACAAAATCCAAGAACTCAAAACCCTAATTCAATAGTGCACATCATCCCTCAATTCACTTCTACTTAGTACAAACATACAAAAATATTGATAATATTGAAAAACTAAAAATAAATTTTCAATACATAAGTCTAAATGTGCCTTCATATAATTATTTTCAACATCTCAAAGAGCATAGCAGAAGAGAGCATAGCACAACCAAGATAACGATATTGTTCAAGTTTTTTTTTTCAATTAAATCTAAACATATATGTGTGTGTGTGTGTGTGTGTGTGTGTGTGTGTGTGTGTGTGTGTGTTTGTTCTTAAATTTTATTTTTATTAAGCTTATATTTAAGCGGAAATGACATTGTTTTCTATTTCCTTAATATTATATTAATTTTTTAAAAGAGACGCGTCAACTTCTGGTTGAGCACGTAAGGAATTGCACATATCCCTAGAATGAGCCTGTCAACTCAAATAAGTAGGTTAGACTACATGTGAATGAAAATTTAATTGATATCTTATATGATGTGAATGTTTGATGATTATAATGATAAATTTACATTGATATCATTGTATGAGTATGGGATATGGAAAACTAGTTAGCCTGACAAAAATCATAGTGGGATATATGTCATTATGATGATGACTTGGAACTAGATAATGAGACTCGAAGTTTCATGATATCCATAAATGATTTTGGATGGATACAAAATCCTAATTTTATTTCATATGAATTTCATGTATTAATATGATTGTATACATATGATGATATAATGTGTGTGTGTTCACTTATAGGAGTGATGCAAGTAACTATTCACCTGATTATGAAGTAGGTGTAGGTATGATTTCTTAGGAAAAAATTAGGATGGGAGTTAGACAATGAGCCCTATAGGGGTAACTTGTACTAAGCATGTATATATATTTGATTTGATTTAGCATGATTGAATTTCTTGATATGCATAGATACATACATGTGTGCAGGACATAGGGAAAATCCTTGACATCTTGTGTGAACACATAGGTGTGGGAAACAATCATTAGAATGTGGATTTATTATGACCAAATGAGTGCAGGTCCCATTCTTACTTCGTTAAGAGATAAAGGATATGTGGGAGAGGAAGTCAGGAAAATGGTTATCCCATATTTGTAGGATCACATGTGTCATTCTTGTTGTAAGAACTTCCACCATAAGAGGACATGTGTCATGATTTGGGAGTGGATGTGACATTACTACTCCACTACGAGAGGTGAAATTCCTCACAAATCCTAACAATAAACACTCCAAGACAATTATGTCCATGTAATGTTGTGTACTCCATAGATTGAAGTAATTGACTTAGGTAAATACCCACTTTGAATGTCACTTAAGAAACATTAGCATTTAAATGAATAATTAAATTATATTTAAAAAATTAAATAAATTCGAAATTATATATAGGAAACAACTAAGGGTGGGTGATAATACATTATTAATAGTTAAATAAATCACAGATTGTCAGAGAAAACCGCCTATGTGTTGAATAATACCTAATTTTGTAAAGAAAATAATTTATCTATTTATGCATGAGATTGTTAGCTTTTGGAGTTGCTTCATAAGTGTTTAACCATGATTGTGGGTGATTCATGTGATGTGGGTTGCATGGTGTGCTTATTACCCTTTTTTCTACCATGATGGAAATACCCATTGGAGATAACTTACTCATGTATTTCTTGACCTTGTCTTGATGCTTATGTGTCTTTGTTACTTGGAGAATTGGATACATAGACGACATGATGACTTTCTTCATGGGGTGCACAAATGGAGAGGATGGTTACTTACATGGGAGGATTAATTACCTTGGAGGAGGAGCGTTTTTCATCCAGGAGGAGGGATTTGAGCCTTAGATATCATGGAGACATTTTTTTTCTTACATGGAAGCTTGTACCTAACTTGAGGATGCTCAAGTTGAGGAGTGAACATGTAGTTAGGGTGGACCCATAGTTACAAATGGATTGGGAAGGAGGACAAGAATGTTTTAGGCCTTTAGAGGAGGAGCATTAGACACATCTACTAGAGTTCTCAACCTTAGATCCTTACTTGTTGGACGTACTCAACTTGGAGTTTGACATGTATCACTTGGAGTTGGAGTGCTTCACATGTGGACCTATCTAGTGATTATTCAGGTTTCTTTCTTGTGGACCTTGTCCACATTATGATTGTTGGCATACCTTACCATTAATTAAATAAAGGGAAGAGATATTATTTGCATCATCTCATAGTGATCACATACTTTTGTTAGAGATACGAGGACTAGAGTGACTTGGCATTTTTCATTATACTCTTCATCATTGTATTTTCTCTCTTTTTCTTGAGAACTAGGGTTCTTGAAGAAATACAAGGTGAGACTAAGGTTAGGTTTTCCCCTAAGAATACATAGAAGGGTAGGGTTTGGGAGAAATCCTAGAGGAACAATGGGAGCACTTGATATTGCAACTCTTGTGAGAGAATAAGATGAGGTTTTTTTGGCATTTGGAAACCCTAATGATACTTGGAGTGCTTGATGTGAATCAGATAGAGAGAGACTATCTTTTAAACTTTTGGGATGAAAGTGTAGGTGTGAAGGAGAACATGTCGATGTGTATGATAGATTGTTAAGGATATTTGAGGACTTGCACCAACTTGTATTTATTTTCTAGTATGTGCACGTACATCATGTAAGTGTTTTAGCTATCCAAATTTGTTGTACTTGCAATTTGGAATTTCAAATAATGTTATCTTCGTGATTGAGTAGATTCTAGGACTAGTTGTGCATGTAATTTAGAAACTATTTAGAAAATAAAGGAGTAGTTTTACTATTGCAATATGTTGTAGTAAATCATTATTTGATCCGATTTGTCTTGGGAGTGTGCCTTAAGGGTTGTAACTTGTCGGAATTGAGGTAAACTTGATTGGTATTTATTTTCTTTGGTTTCCCCGTGATTTGGGTTGAAGAGAAGTGTTGTATTTGTTGTTGTAATTTGATATTTCAGATCATCACATGAAATAGATTTAGGAAACCTCAAGGATCGGGTGAAATTTTTGAATTTGCATTAAAAGGAATTTTCCCAAAATTTCTACATGGTATTAGAAATTTTCAAAGATTTCCACATGGTATCATAGTTATTTTGACCAATATTTCTCTCTTTGCGAAGGTATATTTGGGTGTTCTAGTTTTTCCATACCAGAGAGAGGTCCTTGGCCTCTATAGGTTGATTGGGTCATAAACGCTAGGGTTCTTGGGAATAGAACTTGAATCCTAGAAGGGTTATTCTACATTATTTTCTATTGATTTTTCTTTGAGTTCTGCTTCATATTTGTAGGATGACCACTCATGATCATAGAAATATAGTGTGATAGGTTGGAGGATGATTCCAATTTCATACCATGGAAGTGTAGGTTGCAAATGATTTTGGAGGGGGTTGATATTTGGGAGAATGTTGAGAAAGAGATCATAGCCTTGGACAATATGAAAATATTGGATACTCATGCTTAGAAGGAGGCCAGGGAAAATATAATCATCCTTGATTTGGTGAAGGATCACTTCATCACTCACATTATAGAGAACATGACTAGTGAAGAGATGTGTAAGGATTTGATTGGTTTATATTAGAGTTAGTATGTCTCTAGGTAGATTCTCTTGAGAAAAACTTACAAAAATCCTTGTCGCTAAGATAAATACATTGGAGAGCTACCTGGCTAGGGTCATACACTTGACAAATTAGTTAGTTTTGATAGGGAAAAAAGTGGAGGATATGGAGTTGGTGTTCATTTACTTGAATAGACTTTATCCATCATAAGTTAGAGAAGATGTAGATATATGAGTGGATGAGGTGATCCTGGTGGATATCAAAGGCCACCCACCTCTTCCACTGACTCAACATAGTTCTCCATCTTGGCAATTTTGTTATGATTTTTTAGCATTTGTTGGGTCCTAAACTTTTGGGCTTGTTTTGAGGCCCTAAATGATGTTTTATAGGAAATTAAAGGGCCTTGTAACATCCTTCTCTTGCATGCACATCATATGACTTATTCTTTGAGCACACTTACGTGAAAGTGATCTGGTTCAGTATATGATTGTTTGTTTCTCTTATGGATTATGATGATGATGATGTGGATATGATGTTATGTTATTTTGATATATATGTGTAGAAAGGTGCTATTGATGGGTTTCTCATGAGTTTGCATGACACTTGACAGATTGAGGATGCCTATGGCATCAGTGGACCTCCTTGGACTTTGGATCGAGTCAGGGAGTGGACTATATATGGTTGGGTATTTCTATTTTTTCATTATGACATATGAGCAGGTATATTATGATGTTTTTATGGATCATTGACAGAGTTCTGTGGTGGATGCAGGTTGACGATTGCTTTCTAATCGAACTCACATAAGGATTAAAGGGGCCATGCACAAAAACCAGAGATATTGAGGGAGAGGTGTGGTAGCAGCACTACCACAGCCTACTAGCACTCCCACCATGGCTTGAACTGTAGGTTAATGATTACCTAATTCGATATATATACGATGTCGTGAGGGCAGACTAAGACAGTCACTCATGAAGATTATAAGGGGTACACAATAAGGAAAGTTCCTTATTCCTTAGAGGTCCTTAGTCTCCCACAAGGTCGCCTAATGGAGTATTGACTCCAAGGGTTGGACGCCTACCAAAATCAGTCAAAAGTGAGTGGAACCCATGGAGCACGTACTACGTCTTGAAGGGCATGTCGTATAAATAAAACTTGAGTAAAAGCAAGTGGAACCCTTGGAGCACATAGTGCATCTTGAAGGGCATGTTGTGAGTTTAATAAAGATGAGTTAATGAACCTAGGTTCCTAGAAAACCAAATTTGTTTGACGTGGTCGTCCTTAAAACAATTATTAAATGAGAATTTTTGCAATTGTAAAATTCCCTTAAGAATTCTAAGCCCAGTTAAAAATTTAAGCCCAAGTCCAAATAGGGTAATAAGGAAAAAAAAATAATTAATCTATTAATAAAAGGGGGGAATGAAGAAAAATCAAATTAAGAATTTAAAGGAGAAATAATTTATCTAAGAATTAATTATTGTTTATGAGCAAGACATTCTAGTTTGGAACTTAGACAAAAAGGGGAAATGAATGCAAAAAGGAATCTAGTCTAGAGAACTTTCCTAAATAAAACTCAACTAATTTTTAAGAAAGTCGTTAATCATTAAAGGAAATTGAGGGAATAAAGGGACAACAAGGAGCGTTTTTAGGAATTCTTTTAGGATGGGTGAGGGAAGTTGTCAATTAATTTATTTAAATAAATGAATTTATGGTGCAACTAAGGGATCGGGTGACAAGTGTATGGGGGAGAATATTTCCTAATTAAAATTTAATAAAAATAATTTAACGTGCTTTTGGAAAGTGGTTAGAATATTTCCTAATTAAAATTTAATAAAAATAATTTAACGTGCTTTTGGAAAGTGGTCACTAAGAGAACTCTATAAAAGAAATGGCAAAGAAGAGGAATGGATCATGACTGGTATGCATAAGGTTATGCTGTCAGATTTTTCTTGGTTGAGTTTTCTTGTGGGAGTTGGGATTCCTAGCTTGAATAGAGAGTGGTAGCTCGACCTTGAGAGGTGATATAGGAGATATATTTTCTCTAGTTTGTGTGCATGGCTCATTTGCAGCTCGTAGGGCTCAGGGGGAAGAAGAGTACCCCTAGAGTTGGTTGGGAGGTATCAGTGAGGTCCTAGTGATTAGCAAGCGGGAGCGAGGAGGATCACCAGCAGTCGAAGAACATCAACAAGTCCATCAGTTGGTTATGATACACATGTTTAAAAATTTGCAGTTGTAAATTAGTTAAAGGTTTTTGTATATGGATTTATATGTTGATGGAAATTGTGATGGATTTCTGATATAATTGGGCAAGTTTTCTTGATGTGGTTAGTTTAGAATAATTTACATGGATTGCCTCTCTTGATTTTAAAATTTCCAACCATTGTATCCTTTACACAACCCTTAACCATTGTATCCTTTACACAACCCTTGCTCTATGAGTAAAGAATAAAATCAGTGAATAATCCTTGTTTTCTCCCTCACGAACCCCTCCTCGAATTTTCAATGATTGGTTCTTTATTTTTATTTTTTTAATTCAATATTATGCATTGAGGAAGGGGAATGGCTTTGCAGCCTATTACCTTGATCAATTTTTAATTTTGTTACATCTCTGCACCCAAAGGAATTTTGCCCAGCAAAAATAAATAAAAAATTCTTTCTCTCCACTTCAATCCTTGCCCAACAACACAAAAATTTAATGTACAGGTGCACTACATTTTCAACCTTCATATACAAGTTCGTGGAGCATAAAAGTATTCCCTCAACAAGAATTTCACCTATCTATCTTGATCTGAGACCCTCCCCTTTAATTTTTTCCATGATTTTCCTCTTGTTGATCAGCGTTCCAATCCATTACGCTCAACCAGAGTTCCCTCCCCCACACGATTTTTGTTTTTGTAACATTGGGGGTTTTAAATGAACTTTGGTCTACGCGATTTTCTCCCAAGGAAAGCACCCACCCACCCCCTAGGGCATCGCAAGGATTGCCTGAGCGATTTCGGTGTGTTTTCATTTTTCTCAGCAATATTCTTTCCGGTGAACAATCCCTCCTCTGCAAATTCATGGAGATCACAATGATTATCCCTCTGTGAATTCACAACTATACCTCTGTGTTTGCATTAATTGTCGATGAGTTATTTCCTCCCCAACGAACAACCCCTCCTTTGTAAATTCGTGGAGCTCACAATGATTATCCATCTGTGATTTCGCAGCTATTTCTCTATGTTTTCATTAACTCTCAACGAATTTCTTCCTTCCCAGTGGATCCCTTTTTCTTCTCAGTGTTGGCGTCGTCTATTTCATTTGGCTAAGGGGTGCATGAGACTTCGTTTTTGTTTTTTTTATTTGTTGAATTTAGACACCTTTAATTGTTCCATCAGATTAAATTATTGAATGTATTTAGTTGTGTTGATATGGTTGATATTTTGGGGGTGGGGAACTTCCAACAGTAACTCATATTCATAATTAGAGCTTCCAACAGTAAATTATATTCATGTATATAAATTTAAGATTTTGGGACTTGTATTTCAAATTATAAAACGGTATCCTTATTTATTCAAAATATGTGCTATTGAATTATGGTCATACACTCTTCAACACCATGGTTATCGTATTCTTCCTTTTCATTTTCTAATGATATGTGGCTTGGTCGATCCACCTTTATCACATAAGTTGGTTAGTCTTCCACTTTAATAACATATTACATACAAAATGTGATGATGGATAACTTGTTGGGCCATGTACGATATTGTTTAGAATAATAATTTAAAGTTGGACCATAATGTATGATGTTAATGGATGATATGCATTGGGAGTTCGTTGCAATACGAATAAGGGCTAGCCGCTCTTGCACAATGACCCTTCAGTGTTGATGAATGACTAGAAAAATAAATAGAACCATTGTGCGCACTGATTTTTAAATATATTGTATGTTGGGTATATTAGACCTCTTGCGCGCAACGACAATATGATGTAAAGAGTGTTGTTTAGTCATAGGACTGCTTGCGTTATGAATTTTTTTCTAAATTTTAATTTAACATCTATTTCTTGCGCCTTTAAATTGTCAATTTTTGATGGATTAATAACTAGATTTCCTTGTGCCCTTAAATATTGATGTTGTTGGATTGAATTAAAATTTGGTTTGCTTGCACCGCGTAGTTAGAATTTGATGTTTACCTTTCTCCTTGCATTAAAGTATATCTTGATCTTGCGCCCCAAATTTAAAATAAAGTTTATTAAATTGCACATGATTAATGCACTATATGGATGGTTATGTAATTATTTTAACCTTGCACAATGATTACTTATTGATTGATGAATGATAAAGTGGTTTATACTTGCGAACTTAGAATGATGTGTTGCTTATTGATCGAGTACTTAGAATTCTTGCACAAATGGATTTTATGTCATAAATGATAGTTATAGATTTTAAACTTCTTGCGCAAATGGATTTTTATGTAATAAATGATGGTTTAGAATTTTAGACTTCTTGCACAAATGGATTTTAGGTAATAAATGATGGTCTTATATGCGTTGGTATGTGTCCAGCATTGCTCATAGCTGCAAATCCTGAGAGTTCCATCATTGAGATTCTGGACCAGTTGTGTTGGAGCTCGATTAAGGAGAAGGACTTCCTGAGGGACTGCGTGGCAGAGAAGGGTGGAGGTTTGTTCTCTTGGGTGGTGCAAGATGGCTAGAAGAGAGTTGGGTACTTGGAATGTTGTGAGAGTTGGGAAGCCTGTGAGAGCTTAGGTGATGATTGGTTTGCAAATCCAAGTAACACTCTGGAACCATCCTTGTGGATTCATATCCCTAGCTCGGGGGTGACGTTGTTGTTGAGTTTGTGGAATAGTAGTGGCTATGGTTGGGTGGAACATCCTTCGTCTACAGCCAGTTGGTGTCATCTTTCATAAAGATAAGTGCTCTCTATTATGGTATTCATTTATATGTATATGAATGTATATTTTGTTGTATATTTAATTATTGTTTAATTGAATCTTTAGACTATGCATGCTTGCTGATTAATGTTGTTCATGTCGTTAAAGTCTTTTCTTTTATGCATCTTTAAATTTTAAAAAGGTATCTGTAAGAGAAAGAAGTCCAAGGGCGATCTTGAAGATAGCGTACCCCAGCCTATGGGTGGCTGGGTATGTTACAGTTTGGTATCAGAGCTTCTGGTTGAAAAACTGGGCCGATATGGGCCAGGTCTGTTGGTCAGAGTCTTGTGGTCAAGATTGAATTCTAACTGTGGAATTGAAAATCTCAGGAGGAATGGCGTTGCAAAATCTACGTGGGAGTTAGATCGTTAGATATCAGTTGTAAGGGGTTAGAAGGATCGTGACCATCCCCCTTCGAATTCTGGAGCGATCTCCACGTTAGGATCAGGAGAGATCTGGGATCATAGGATCGGAGGACAGGTGAACAGAGGCCATCCAATGTAATGGAAGCAAGGGTTAAGGTCACAAATGTCGGATCCCATGGGAGAGGGAGATCAATGGACAGGAGGCATTGCGGGGAAACAAGTTGCACGGGAGATAATTTCTCAAGGAGATCTAGCAATCGAAGCCACGGTTTCCCCAAGGGGTTACATGTCACCATCAGGAGAATTGTGGGGCTAAAAGTGGGTTAATCCAAACCCCCGATACGTTCCCCCGCAAAATGGAAAGGCATGCAGTGATGTGACATGTTGGGATCAAACATAGAAACTTTGTATAGCCAAAGTAGATCATGACCGTCGATCACCAAGAGGTACATGTCAACAGATCAGTAACTCCACAGAAATCTGTTCGAGAGGTTTTCAATTGATATTTGAAACTCCCGAAGCCCGGAGATCCAGAGAGGCGTAGTAAATCTCAAGCATCATATCGTCCGGAGTAAATCTGAAGCGTCGGATCATCTGAGGTGAATCTAGGTCATCTGATCCAGAAGAGATGTAGCATAATTCTGTGGATTTCAAGTGAAGACCTGAAGTAAGCCTCAACTGTCTAATTCAAGAGGACACGTGGCAGAATCCTGTGTACTTCGAGGAGGTTTGAAGTTTGAGATTTTCGAAACTCAAAGACCTGAAAGGATCTCAACCATTGATCTTCTGAGGGCCACACGTCACAATATCTAGGGCTTCGGATAAAATCCATTGGGTCCATATAAGTTTTGAAATTTTAGATTTCCGAAGTCTGAAGACCCAAATTAAGCCTCAACCATCAGATTAAGGAGGAAATGCGATGCAGATCTATGGAATTCGGGTGAAGACCCGAAGTGAATCTTAGTCGTCTGATCCAGAAGGATATATGGTGACAAATTGGCCAATTCAGGAATTCAGAGTTCGGGAGAATTGGAAGTGTGCTAGTATGGAAACTCCCGAAGTCCTGAAGCCCGAAGTGATGGGGCATGATGACATCACCAAGAGGTGATGTGGACCCTGAAATTTCTGAAGTGACATGGCTTGTGGACGTCACCTGGGATGACATGGACACATGGAATGTGTGCCACGTGTTAGTAAGTTTTGAGAATTTGGAGTATTGAAAAGTCAGTTAGAACGTGACATGTGTCACCCCCTGATTGGGCCACATGTCTGCTTCTAGTATTTCTCCACGTGGTGACAGATCATGGAGTCTGGAGATTGGGCACTCCACAGGGGAAAGATGTGATAGGTTGCATTGGGTCAAAAACTCCTGAAGGCCCAAAGGCCGGAGTACATATCGACCGTTGATTCCAGAAGACACACATCAAACGATCGTCGACTTCGAGTGAAAGCACTCCGGGAGAAAGTGAAAGAGAAAAGTTTGAAACTTTCGAAGCCCGAAGATACAAAGAGATTCATAGTCGTTGATATGTGGGAGGACACCCATCGGCATATCATGAAATTTGGGTAAAAGTGTTCTGGGAGGAGGCAAGCGAGGAAATTTGAGACTCCCGAAGAATGAAGTCCCGAAGTGGATCTCGAACGTTGATTGTGAAAGAGGACGAGGACCGTTGATTCGGTCCTGGATGAAAGTTATGAAGTCATGAAGCTCCGAACAAGTGCTTTTTCAGGTAAGCGTAGGGTCATGGCTATGGTCATATGAAGATTGAGAGTTGAGGGAAGGAGGACTAAGGGTCGAATTGCTTGTCTTTGAGACAAAAAAGTGCTAAGTAAGGATTTAATCGCAGTTTCTAGTCTTGGTCACCTGGGAAGGTGGTTTGAAGGAAGCGTCTGCGCAGTATGAGATTCTGTGTCGGCCAAGGATAACAGGACACTGCTATTTTCGAAGAATGGGGATATGATCTCCATGAACAAAAAAAAGAAAGAGACATGTAGCATGGTTTGGAAATTTTGTTTATCATATGCATAATTCTAAGAAAATGGTTGCTTGCACATTTTGCAGAATTAAGGGGTTTAAACACATCAACTCAGGATGCGTATTGAGGAAATGGAAGAAGGCGAGGGAGCCTACAGTCATGATAAGGAGGCCAAAGGCCAGAATACCAGAGTTGGTAATGCAGAGACGGAGTCCAATGGACGCAAGGGAAAAGGAGAGCAGAAAATGTTAATAGAAATGGTAAGAAGCCTGAAGATGGAAGTGCAGAGCTACATAGCAGACAATGAGAGACTGATGAGAGAGAAAAGTCAGATAAATGCTTGAGTGTTGCAGAGATTAAATCAGTTGCAAAGTCAAATGAAGAAGGGACCACACTCAAGACAAGAGGAATAAGGCAGGTTCCATGAAAGAAGGGATGATCATGGAAGAGTTGGTTATTCCATAAGTGCTAGCAGAGCTCATGGACACCATTCACCTCCTTATTCAGAAAGAAATTTTTATGCATTGGAAGATCCCATAAGCAGTCCAGAGGTGTCTCCTGTCAGAAACTAAAAAAAGGAAACAAAAGGTAGATAGTTTGCAAGGAGATTTGAGGAAGCTCAAGACACCTTCCTTCGACGGTGAAAGAGAAAGGAAAGATGATGTCAAAGCATGGTTTCTTGGATTCCAAAGATATTTTCGATTGCATAACTATTCATCGAATCTGGAAGCCAAGATTTCCACATACCATTTACACAGGAAAGCTGCAATGTGGTGGGACCAACTGAAGCAAGTGGAACATGTTAATGAAAGTGGGATCACTTGGAAGCAGTTCAAGAAGTACTTCTAGAAGGAGTACCTCTCGGAGCATTTATATGAAAAGAAAATGCAGGAGTTCTTTGAACTCAGGTTGGGAAGCATGACTATCGAAGAGTATGAGAAGAAGTTCTTGGGATTGTTAAAGTATGTCAAGTTCATTGGTGATCATGAGAAAGTAAAAATACAGAGATTTCTAAGTGGACTTCCGACATTTTATAAGGAAAAGATCAAGTATGATGAACCCAAGAACTTGACTGAGGCCATCAGGAAAGCTAAATACATGTATGAGAAAGGCCAGGGAAGATAATCCCTGCAAAAATCTTGGAAGGAAAAGAAGAATGTGAAGTCTGATCAGAGGAGGAAAGGATTCAAACCTCCCTTCAATAGGAATGAGCCTAATATAAATCATCAAGATCAGTATGCTAAGGGGGATTTCAAGAAATAATATTCCTTGGGAAAAAGGGGAAGACCACCAATCCAATGTTGGGAATGAAAGGAAGATCACTTGTACAAGGATTTCCCACACAAAAAGGACATAGTGAATACTGTGCACAACATCCAAGAGTCTACAACAGTCGAAGATATGGGAAGAATTTATGTAGCTTTAGATGATTGACAATCAAAGTACCGGTCCAATATGATCGAGGTGGAAGGTAAGATCATAAATCAACCTGTTTCTATTTTGATTGATTCATGAGAAAGTCATTACTACATTGATCCTAAGATAGTGGATAGATTGCATTTGGAGAAAAGTAAACTTGGAAAAGCAAGTTTGGTTCAGTTAGCCACTGGAACCAAAAGAAGAATCCATGATGTGGTCAGAAGTTGTTCCATAAGTCTTAATGGCGTGAATACTAGTATTGATATAAATATCATACCATTGGGGTCTTATGATATTCTGATTGGAATGGATTGGTTGGACAAGCATCATGATGTCCTAGATTGTCATAACAAGACATTTACTTGTCTTGATGGAAATGGAAAATAGAGCATTGTGAAAGGAGTTCCAAGACCCATATCTATAAGGGAGATTTCAACCTTACAACTAAAACGATGTTTTAGGAAACGATGTCAATTGTATGAAACTCATGTGGAAGAGCCAGAAAATACAAGGGGGTCAAGCCTCGAATATTTATCAGTAGTATAGGAATTTGAAGATGTATTCCAAAAAATACCCAGATTGCCACCAAGAAGGGAGATAGATTTCTCAATTGATTTAGTGCTAGGAGCTACCCCGCTATCAAAAACACCTTATAGAATGAGCACACCAGAGTTAAAATAATTACAAATGCAATTGGAGGAATTGTTGAAGAAAGGGTACACATGTCCAAGTGTTTCACCTTGGGGAGCACCAGTACCTTTTGTCAAAAAGAAGGATGGAACCTTGAGGTTGTGTATTGACTTCCGACAACTGAACAAGTACACTATAAAGAACAAGTATCCTTTACCCCAAATTGATGACCTCTTTGATCAACTAAGAGGAGCCAAGATATTTTCAAAAAATGACCTAAGGGAAAGATACCATTAGGTAAGAATCAAGAAAGAAGACATTCATAAGACAACCTTTAGGACCAGGTATGGGAACTATGAATTTGTAGTGGTGCCATTTGGACTGACCAATGCACCAGTTGTCTTCATGTGCTTAATGAATGGAATATTCAGGAATTATTTGGATAAGTTTTCCATAGTATTCCTGGATGACATACTTATCTATTCTAAGTATGAAGAGGAGCATGAACATCACTTAAGAAGGGTATTTCAAGTATTGAGAGAACATCAGTTGTATGCCAAGTTGAGTAAGTGTTATTTTTATCAAAAGTAGATCCATTACTTGGGACACATTTTTTCAGAGCAGGGCATAGTAGTATATCCAGAGAAGATCGAAGCCATTAGAGGATGGAAAACACCTAGAAATGTGTCAAACGTCAGATCTTTTATGGGATTAGATGGATACTATAGAAGGTTCATAGTAGGGTTCTCTAATATTGCTCATCCTGTCACTTCTTTGCAAAAGAAGGGAACTAAATTTTAATGGACACTCAAGTGTGAAAAGGGGTTTAATATGTTGAAGGAATTAATTACTAGTGCACCTATGTTAAATATTGTTGACCCAAATGAAAGTTTTGTGGTATGTACAGACGCATGTAAGGAAGGACTTGGGGGATTCCTCACACAAAATGGACATGTCATTGGATCTGAGTCCAGAAAGATTAAGGAACATGAGAGGAACTATGCCACCCATGACTTGGAACTTGTTGCCATTGTTCAAGCCTTGAGGATGTGGAGGCATTATCTCATGGGGAAGAAATTCGAATTAAGGACATACCACATTGGCTTAAAGTATCTTTTTGAACAACCGACCTTGAATGCCAGGAAAACAAGATGGCTGGAATTTTTAAGTGAATATGACTTCGATATCAAGCATATCAAGGGAAAGGAGAATAAAGTTTCTGATGCACTTAATAGAAGAGTGCATATCATGCATGCTATTGTTGTCAGTATGCATCAGTCAGACTTGAAGAGAATAATTTTAGATGGTCTTGTTACAGACCATCATTACCTATAGGTAAAGGAAAACTTACAGCAACAAGATGTACAACAGAAAATAAAGGAGTATGAGATAAAGGAAGACATATTACTCATGCATAAAAACATAATCTATTTTCTTAATTCTGGAGAACTGAGGAATTTGGTACTGAAGGAAATGCATGATGTTCCTTATGTTGGACATCCCGGTTACCAGAAAACAATTACAGCAGTAAGAAGCTAGTTATTTTTTTCGGGAATGAAGAAGGATGTTTCTGATTACATCGCTCGATGTATGGAATGTCAGAAGGTGAAGGTTGAGCATAGGCACCCAACAGGTTTGTTGCAGCCATTGCCAATTCCAGAGAAGACATGGCAAGTGATCACCATGGATTTCATCATGGGATTACCCAAAATGAATAAGCAACATGATTCAATCATGGTGGTGGTTGAAAAATTAACAAAGGTTGCTCATTTTGTGTCTGTGAAGACAATGCATACATCGGCTAATATTATAGAAATTTTAATGAAGGAAATTGATAGGTTGCATGGGATACCTAGGGCAATCGTTTCGGACAGAGATACAAAGTTACCTCCAATTTCTGGAGGGGATTGTTTAAAGATTTGGCAAAAATATAAACTTTAGCACAACATATCATCCCCAGATAGATGGGCAAACAAAGAGAGTCAATCAAATAATTGAAGACGTGCTGAGAATGTATGTGATGGATAAGCCATCTAAGTGGGAAGATTACTTACACTTGGTTGAGTTTACATATAATAATGGGTATCAAGATTCATTGAGAATGAGCCCATTTGAAGCCTTGTACGATAGGAAATGTGATACTCGAGTAAGCTAGGACAACCCAGTAGATATAGTGGTACTTGGGTTGGAGTTGCTCAAGGACATGGAAGACCATGTGGTCAAGATCAAGCAGAACTTAAAGGCAGCTCAGGATAGAAAGAAAGTTTATGCAGACAAGAACAAGAAAACTAGAGAATTTAAAGTAGGGGAGCATGTACTTTTGAAAGTGAAACCTAAGAAAAGCTCTTTGAAATTGTGTATTTGTACAAAGATGGCAGACAAATTTTATGGTCCATTTGAAATATTGGATAGAATAGGGCCAGTTGCATACATGCTTGCATTGCTTTCTTCCATGAATGTGCATAATGTATTTCATGTCTCTTTATAAAGAAATATGTACATGATCCTAACCATGTTATTGATTGGCATTTGATTCAGGTAGAGACAAGGGGAGATTTTCAGGTTCAGCCAGTGTGGGTATTGGACAAAAAAGTCAAAATGCTCCAGAATCGAGTTATAGAGATGGTAAAAGTTCAGTGGAATTGCTACGGACCTGAAGATGATACCTAGGAGCATGAAGATGCCATGCGGGCAAAGTACCCATAGATTTTTGAATAAATTTGAGATTTTGATCTCTATTTTGTATATGCACTAAGGACGGTGCAAAAATAAGGGGGAGGGGATGTAACACCCCAGGTTTTGAACTGCCTTTTTAAATAATGTATTGTTACAATGCTAAGAGGGAAGAGTGCCCAAACAATTATTAAAAGGTCATTGTGACCCAAGATATGTAATGGTTTTTATCACTATTAATAATAAATACATGGTTGGTTGCTAGATGGACAAGGACTAGAGTTATAGGGGGATATGATTCCACACGAGAGGGGGCTTGAGGGGCTAAGTGTTTATTCCTATTATAATTACCCCTTTTTGTATAAGGGAGGGGATTAGTTACGTGAGCTTATTGGGGACAGCCATGAGGTTCTTGATTCCCCACGAGGTTACTTAATCATGCCTCTGGTCTGATGGGGGGGTTCAAATGATGGCTTGTTCATTGATTCCCTGTACATCCATTCATTTTCCCTCACACACTTTCATGCATCCTCTTACCCATTCATTGATCCATCCTCATTCACATCTTGGCTTGGGAAATGGACCCGAACTGCTAAAGAATTCGTCCAAGTATTCATTGATGATATTTTGATATATTCTCGGATGATGGAAGAGCATGAAGAGCACTTGCGCTTGGTACTACAATGTCTACGAGAAAACAAGTTGTTTGAGAAACTGTCTAAATGCTCGTTTTATCAATCGAAGATTCATTATTTAGGGAATATCATCTCCGACGAAGGTATTGTTGTGGATCCAGCAAAGGTCAAGGATATTATGGAATGGCCTGCGCCGATGAATGTCCCTGAACTTCATAGCTTCATGGGTTTAGCAGGGTACTATCCACGGTTCGTTGAAGGTTTTTCAAAGATAGAAAATACGATTACGAAATTGCAGAAGAAGAACAAAAAGTTTGTATGGACTGAGAAATGCGTGGAAGCATTTTAGAGGCTCAAGAGGTTGTTGACGAAAAATCTGATACTAAAGGTCCCTAACATGGATGAGGACTTCTTGGTATGCACTAACGCATCCGAGGAATGCTTAGGCAGAGTCTTGATGCAAGACGGTCGAGTGATCGCATACATCTCGAGAAAGTTAAGAAGGCATGAGGAGAACTATGTGACGCATGATTTGGAGTTGTTAACCATTGTGTATGCCTTGAGAGTATGGATACACTACCCTATTAGACGAAAATTTGAACTAAAACCATACCACTGTGGTTTACAACACATCTTTATGCAATGTGACTTGAATACGCGACAAAGGCATTGGTCGAAATTGCTTAGCGAGTAGGATTTCAAGATTACCTACATAAAAGGATCAGTAAATAGAGTGGTTGATGTGTTGAGTCAGAGACCATGCATATTTTCGGTGATGCCTCTGCAGACGAATATACGTGAAAATATTCTAACTTTACAGTGCGATGATGACTGGTATAAAGAGGTTAAGGATATTATCGGACAAAACACAATGATGTTACCAAAATTTGAGGGATTTATTGTGAACAACGACGGATTATTGAGATTTAATAATCATATTTACGTACCGCCCAACGACGAGTTGAGGAGTTTGATCCTAAAAGAGGCTCATAGAGCAATATACATGTCTCATCCAGGAGTCACGAAGATGAGGGCGGACCTTAAACCCTTATTCTTCTGGAAAGGAATGAAGGTGGACATAGTCAACTATGTGGCAAGATGTCTAGAATGTCAACAGGTGAAGGCTGAACATAGACATTCGACAGGATTACTAGAGCCACACGCTATTCTGGAATCAAAATGGGAGGTCATTTCGATGGATTTCATTGTTGGATTGCCACTGACAACAAGAAGACACAACTTGATTTTTGTAGTAGTCAACACTCTGACGAAGAGTGCACATTTTATTCATGTGTGTACGACGTATTAGGCACCTGCATAGCTATAGTTTTCATCAGCGAGATAGTGAGGCAGCATGGTGTGCCTAAGAGGATTATATCTGATCGAGGATCTGTGTTTACAGGATGATTCTGGACTAGTTTCCAAGGGGCCTTGGGAACCCAACTTAAATTTAGTACCACGTATCACCCAGAGACAGACGGGCAAACCCAATGAACAAACCAAATATTGGAGGATATGGTGTATGTATGTGATGGAACAACAGAAGCTTTGGGAAGAATTCTTTCCACTAATAAAATTTGCATATAACAAGAGTTATCAAAGTACCATTAAGATGGTGCCATTCGAGTTTCTTTATGCGCAACCATGTCGGATGCCTTTGAGTTGGGATCGTCTTGAGGATAGGGTCCTGGCGGGACCAGAAGTGATCCAAGAAATGGAAGATCAAATGAAAACCATAATACAAAGGATCAAGGAGGCGCATGATCGACATAAGAGTTACGTTGATGTGCATCATGTCAACCGTAGCTATGAAGTTGGCGATCGAGTCTTCTTGCGGGTGAAACTGCACAAGAGTTCATTCAAGTTTGGAAAGGGTGTTAAAATCTCTCCTAGTTTTGTGGGACCCTTAGATATTGTGGAAAGGAAGGGGCTCATGGCCTATCGACTAGCCTTGCATGATTCTTTGAGGCATATGCACAATGTTTTTCACGTATCTATTTTGATACATTATGTTAGTGATCCTACACATGTGATTGACATGAGTTCCTTTCTGGTATCGGATGAGGGTGCGCTCACGATGGATTTAATCTGCATTCTGTACCATCACATTCGACAACTATGGCGTCGAACAGTAGATCAGGTCAAGGTCTAATGGGACAACTATAGTCCACACTCAGCGACCTGGGAGGATGCATATGATATGCATCAGCGGTTTCCATTTTTGTTTGATAGCTAGACATTTAGATATTGTTAGACACTTTATTTCGGCACTTATATACTATGAAACTTCAGGACAAAATTTAAAACAAGAGGGTGTATGTAACATCCCTCTCTTGCACACACCTAATTGGATTTAGTCTTTGAGAACACTTGCATGCAAGTGATCCAGTTCATTATACGATTGGTTTTTTTTTATTATGATTATGATATGTTGTGGATCTGATGATATGTTATTTTGCTATATTTATATCGACAAGTGCTATTGACTAGTTTCTCTTGAGTGTGCAACACTCTAGACATTAGAGGATGTCGATGGCATCAATGGATCTCCTTGGACTCCGGATCAAGTCAGAGAGTGGATTGTTATGGGTTGAATGTTTTTTATATTAAAGATGTGACATGTGACTAGATATTATGATGTTGATTGTTATCGCTGACACGTTTCATTGATGGATGCGGGATGATGGTAGCTTGCTAAACAGACTCACATTAGGAGTAAAGGGGTCATGCCAGACAACCAGAGATATTGAGGGAGAGGTGTGGAAGCAACCCTGCCACAGCCTACTAGCACTCACGTCGTGGCTCGAACTATAGGTTAACAATTACCTAGTTTGAGAGATCCATGATGCCGTGAGGACAGACTATGACAATCGCTCGTGATGATTCTAAGGGGCACGTAATAAGGTAGGGTCCCTATTCCTTAGAGGCCCTTAGTCTCCCACAAGGTCTTCTAATGAGGTATTGACTCTAGGGGTTTGACGTCTACCAAAATCATTCAAAAGGCGAGTGGCACCTTGGAGCACGTAGTGTGTCTTGAAGGGCATGTCGCGTAAATGAAACATGAATGCAGGCGAGTGGGACCCTTGGAGCATGTAGTGCGTCTTGAAGGGCACGTCATGATTTTAACACTAGTAAGTTACTGAACTTAGTACCTAGAAAACTATGTCACCTTAGGACTTGGTCATCCCTAAAATGAATGTTGCGTAAGTAAAGAGTAATAATTATAATTTTCCCTTAAAAACTGTTGCCAAGCCTAGTGAATTTAAAACCTGGGTCTAACTAGGGCATGTGAACAAAAAAGAAATTAATTGGACATTCAACAAAGGGGGGGATAAAGAAAATTCAAACATAAACAATTAAAGAAAATTTTTAATGAAGGATTAAATTATTAAAAAGGTAAATTGTTGTTTGTGTGTAAACCTACTAATTTTGAACTTAGATAAAAAGGGGAAACTTAAAGAAAAGGGGAATTTAAAGAAAAATGAGAATATCAAACATAGTAGGGAATCTAATCTTTGGAACTTTCTAATTGTCAACTCAACTAGGCTTTAAGAAAGTCACCAGTCATTTAAGAATTGTAAGGGAATAAAGGGACACTGAGGAGCATTTTTAGGAACGTTTTTACGTGGGTGAGGGAAATAGGCAAATTTAATTAATTAATTTTTTGGTGCAACTAAAGGATTGGGTGATATGTGTACGGGGGAGGTTTATCCTAATTAAAATTAATAAAAAGAATCTAATGAGGGTTGGGCAACTAATCACTAAGAAAACTCTATAAAAAGGATGGTAGAGGAGGAGTATGGATCATGTATGGTATGCGTAAGGTTATGCTATCGGATTTCAATCTTGACTGAATTTTTCTTGTGGGAGTTGGGATACCTAGCTCGGATAACAAGTGGTAGCTTGACCTTGTGAGGCGATCTGGGAGCTGGATTATTCTCTGGTAGTGTGTGTGGCCCCTTTGCAACTCGGAGGGCTCAGGGGGAAGAAGATTACCCCAAGCGTCTGTTGGGAGGTACCGGTGAGGTCTCAACAGTTAGAAAGCAGGAGCGAAGAGGATCATCAGGGAGCATGGATGATCACCAACAACCAAAGAACTTCAACAATTCAGCGTTGGATTACGGTATTCCTATTAAGATGTAGATTGCATTGAATTTAATTTTATTCTTGTATATTGCCTTCAACGTTGTTCTTTAAGTGCAAGATATGAAATCGTATTGAATTTAATTTTTATTCTTGTATATTGCCTTCAACATTGTTCCTTAAGTGCAGAGATATGAAATTGTAGGGAATTTAGTTGGTTTCGAACAAGTTTTTAAGTTTCCTTCACAATACAGAGAATTTTAAACATTTAAATGCAATAGCAAAAGCTTGCCTAGGTTGATAAGCTTCACTACAGATTTTCTTTTTCATATTTAATCAGTGCTTAAGGAATTGAGCTCAATCTGTTAAAAATGGTCCCCTTGTGTTATGTCATCTTAGCAAGTTGAAATGGTAACCGAGTTGTTAACTTTAGATCTAGTTGAATTTTTGTGCATAAACTTACTATGGCTTTCTATCGGTGAATTTCATCCCTTCTTAATCGTGTTTACTCTTTATCTATGAGGGAGAGTTCGAAATCACAGAGTTCATTACTCTTTAGGTTTAATTCTGATATGGTTAACATCTCTGAACTCTCCTTATGTCGTTGCGTTTACCCTTGGCATTTTCGATAATGTGGAGCGAACATTTGGACCGTTGGCATATTTGAGTTGTTCTCTTAGATCTTAATGGAGAAAATTTAATCAAGAACTGTAATTCCCTCACCCGTGAAGAAAAATAAACTTACCTCTCCTAGATAAAATTTGTCTTGCCCCTTTTTAGACTTTGTTTAACTATCTATTCACCTTTGTTATTTTTTTTATTGAAAAGTTTTACCTTGTAGGAAGTGACCTTTATTACAAAGTGAACTTGAATATCGTTGCATTCCTATGTATGATACTCATGATTATCTTGCCCCTTAATTATTGTTGGAGCATTCCTGTGTATGATACACATGATTATCTCACCCCTTAACATCAACGAACCTTCTCCTTGCAACAATCTCCTAGAATAAAGAAATTGGGCACGGGCTTATTACAACAATTGTGGGTTGCCTGCACAATCCATTCTTTGCTTTAGTATTACTGTGCTTGAGCAGTAGATAGCTATTACGTCTGACGCGTTGAACCATTTCTGTCATCTTGCATCACAGCTGTAAATGTCCCCTTTTTGTTATTATTTTTGTCAATTAGAGAACGTATTGCTACATTAAATTCTCCGATTAAATTACTAAAATTTTAGCACACGAACGTGCCCAATAGAGTTGGACAATTTGATTCCTTTCAAACCTTCGCGTTTTGACTTCTGTGCTCACACAATTTGATTTCAGTGGAAGCCTTGTGCGTGTGCAAAGAGAGTTGATGTATGGTTTACAGTAACGACCTCACAACTTGACCCTTCTCGTTTTCCCACCTCAACCATCATTTCGTTGGAGTCACCCCGGGTGTCCACTGCCTGATATGCTATCCTGCCTTCGCACTTAGGTTCTGACATCCCTCCTTGTTGGGTTCTGAGCCTTAATGCCATGAATCCATTCCTATAGCCATTGTTTCCAGTAGAACGCCCACAAGATGACTCCTGTAGCAGCTAAATCGGGGTTAAACCCAATGCCCTTCCAACTGCCACGATTTTGTGTGACTGCCTCGATTCATTTTGGTAGCCAGAAATTCGGAAATCACCACCAGTGTCCTAACGGTGCTGCCACTTGTAATGACTTAAATGCACAGTGTTAAACTGATGAAATTCTTAATTATTAAAGTGGAGTGAACAACGTTCTAACGGACTGATAGAACATTTTCCTTATACCTTGATTTATTTCTCAGAGATCCCTTGTTTAATTACACCGAGATTTTAATTATCCTTGATTATTATTTCTCAGAGATTCTTTGTTTAAATACGTCGATAGTTAAATATATTTTTAGCAATACACAATGATTCCTTGTTTATTTACAGAGATTATAATTACCTTGTTTTAAGTAGTCATTGAATCACCACTTTTGCATATATATCTAACCATCTTCGCGATAGTAGACAATGTTCAATCTAAGTTAATTAAACAATGTTTTAGAAATTGTGAAATTTTTGTAATTAATTAAAGTGATATATAAAATGTGTTTAATTCATTGTTTGGATAAAATTTATGTTTATATTGTACAATTTGATGATGTAAGTTAGCATGATGAGTTAAGTGATAAGGTGTACACCTTAACTATGAATGATCATAATGTGGGAAGGCTTATAAGGTTGGTAAGGACACAAGGTATTTCATCCACGGAAGAATGTATGATATTATGTGAATTCTTTATTTTGATTAATTGGTAATTGAGTCATAATTTGAATTTCAGTGTAACGACCAATATTGTTATCCATGAGTCATTTAGAATGTTTAATCATGTGCTCACCTTGATTGAAATTGACCAATGATACCTTAACTTAGCCTAAGTAACAAATACTAATATATGTTGTTTAAAAATGTTTTAGCAATCAAAGGTCATGAGGTAAGAGCGGTTGAAGTTTAGGTGTATTATTAGATATGCTTGGTTAATGATTAGATTAGGATTGAGGTGGACTTGCGCATCTTAAATTTTAGTTGTCATGTGATGATTAGAGTGGTTACTCTCGCGAGGAGCAATTAGAATTGTTGATGCATGATTGAAGGATGATGATATCTTTTGCGCGATGAAATTAACGTAAAAATGATGGTTTAAGATAGAAAACTCTTGCGCAATGAAGGATTAATGTAATGAACGGTTGTTTTAGATAATCAGCCTAGCATCTTGGATTAATGTGTTTTTGATGATCATTGATGATGTGTCGGCATGGTGTCATTCAATTATTAATGCTTTAATATTGTTTGGTTTCTACATATGAATGATGTGCTCATGATCTTGTTATTTAAATGTAATGTGTTTCCAACGCAAAATATATATATATAGATATAGATATTTCACATATATATAGATATAGATATTTCACATGTTGCACATCGGTTGTGTTGTAACGGTTGGGCCATTACAAAAACTATGCAACTAAATTAAAACATTAGGGAAGAATAGATATATCAATTTAAGAAAATAATGTATGGTTTTATATAACGTATTGGGATGATCCATGAGCATAAAATACTACAATATAATTTTTTTACATTTTAAAGAGACTAACGTGAGTATAATAGACTACAATGATCCATGAGAAATCTTACAATAAATTAACACGAGCAATTACAATGATTCAATAAATATACTTTTAATTCTTTGTTTAAATAAATAACCGATTACAATGATGATGTATAACATATTATAATAAATATAGTTTAATACTTTGTTTATTTTTAGTTTTAAATAATTATGTAAAGGAAATATAAAATTATTTGAAAATGATTAAAAATATGAGATAATTAAAAACAAAAAATATTTGAAAACTATGTAAAATGATGAGGTATAATATATTATAATAAATATAGTTTAAATACTTCTAATATATAAAAATAAAAGTGAAATATTTTCTGGATCCTCTCTTGGACAAGTTAACCTTGTTTCCTGTCATAATCCACTCATGTGATCAATGTCAGTGATTTTTATGCCAACAGAAGTAATGTTGTTCATTTGGGGTTGAACATGTCTTTCTTCAGTTTGGCTTCTTGTAGCTTGTCGTTTTCATTTGCAGGTATATTTCATTTCAATGGCATATAACACATGGGATTCACTACCTCATGTAATTGTTCGAAGCGTGATTGATCATAATTCGTTGGGCCATTAAGAGGAATGGCTTCAAATTCTATAGAAATTTATGTTTTGATGTGTATCCTTGTTAGCGTGTAGATTTATCACACAATGCTTCAAGGAGGATTTTGTGTGAAGAATCAATGGATAAAGTTATGTGCCAGTCCAGTGGTAAATCCAATAATTCTTCTCAGTCTTCTTATGATTCTGGCGGGCATTGTTACTTATGTTCACCTACAATCCATGTGAGATCTTTCCATTGTAACTTCATCGACGAAGCTGCAACAGTCGGATGTAGGGATCGATTAAGGTCAAAATTGTGGATAACAATGTTTCTCAAGAAAAAATTGATGAAAAGAAATAGCGTGCATCTAGGACTAGTGAATACAATGTTGGCTAGAGAAATCTATTATGATTGAATTTTATATTTTCATATTTTATTTCTGGAAATATATTTGTATATTATAGGCTGGAAATCAACAATATGGAAATAATGGCATGGTTCTTTCCCTCTTTCAGATTCATCCAGATTTGTTTGTGTGAATTGAGATTGATCCTCTGCGCATTAGAATGTGTGTTTTTTTTTCTAGTTTGTTTATGTTATTGGGTGGGCGGAAGAGAATGAATTTATGTATATATTTTTTATGTTTTGAATTTGGTTTTTAAGAATATAACACCTCTCTGGAACGTCATCCTCATGTTGCGTTCATCCACAAAAACAACACAGTGGCTTCAGTGTAACATTGGAATGAAAGAGGAATTGAGTGGGGAAGACAAAATCCCATAGCAAACCTTGAGACCACAACTTTGGGATTGTTACTGCTTCGGCTACATCGGTACAATGTGTCTCTAGGTGGGTATCAATTTTACTTAATTTTACATATGAAGATATACTATCAGGGTAATCGCAGAAGTCATACCCTGGATTTTGAGACACATGATGAACTATTCTTTGTTCTGACCTTCAAAAATGGCAGTATCAGTCGTTTTCGACAAATTCAAAGATGACAATGGTCAATTCTTTTGCTCAACTGGTCCATTCAACAATGATGTAGCATGTTGAGCCTTTATAGAGCTTCCTAGCTCGCTTTTCCTGGAGAAAACATTTTGGATGAAGCTAAACACTACACTACTAAATATTTGCAAGAAGCTCTTGAGAAAAGTGAGACTTATAGTACATGGAACAACAAACAAAACCCGAGCCAAGATGTAAAATACATACAACATACATATACTTGTCATTTTCTTGCTTGATTCAAGGGATTGGATGAATTCTAATCATTCTGGGAATCGATATTTTGTTTTTTTCATTGCTAAAGACTTCTTGGCATGCTAGTGTCCTAAGAGTGGAAGCAAAAATATATTATCAAAGTGTATCGCCCAGATCATGCACGCCTAGCACAAAGAATTTTCAAGTAACTAGTGTTTATTTTAGATATTATATAATTCGCATAACCTGCACTTTCTTTTATTCTTCTTGATAAATAATTATTAATATGACTGAGAGGGCGTCACTTGTTCTAATTTTAGGATGACCTACATCAACAATGAAAATCTTTCAGAGTTGGAAAAATCAGATTTCAACATTGTCCAGTTCATCCACCAAGAAGAGATGAAGAATGTTACCAACTAACTAACTAACAGTCCCTCGTGGCCTAGGGTACTATTTTACAGGATGAGAAAACTAAAACCATTTTAGTTGTTTGTTTTTTCTGATTGTGATGGATTCTGCATGTATGTCACATCACAACTGGTTTAGAGATTTGGGGTTGCCTCTATTGACCTTTGCTCGGGAAAGGCCACTGGAATTATACTTCTTAAAAGAGACGGGGGTGTATGAGCCCCAATATGCCAAATGCAAATTCCTCTTTAAAAAAGTGGCTTGCTTGTAGACTGTTCAGGACAATATGTATGGAACTAATGGGACCCTCGATGAATTGAAGTTATTCACAGAGGTTGTGAGAAGGTAGGGACTGGTCATAATTGGATTGCAGGGCATTGTAGATCATTTTTTTTTTCTATTACGGATGTTGCAACTAATTAAATATGAAGTTGTACAAATTAAGTCAATTCAACAAAACCTGCTTAGACATGATTTTACAACTTTGTTTGCTAAAGCATTATTAAATAATGATATAGAGAAAAAGGCACATAAAGAAGAGCTTAGTCAACACAGAAATTAGAGAAGGTGACATAGTAAGTTACCAAAATAGAGTCGTTGAGCTCCAGACATCCATTTGTCTTCTTCCTCTGATTTTCTCGAAACATTTTCTTTCTTGGGTTCATCTCCCAAGAATTTAGGAGTGCCACCTTTTTGGGTAGACTAAGAGTCCATTTCATGGCTATGCTCATATTCTATTTGGCGTTCCCCTTCCATTGAATTTCCTACAATTATGGCATTGATGTTCTCATAAGGAAAATATTCTGCATTTTCATCAACTCATCTCATCTAGAAATTTTAAGTTATTTGTCTCAATTTGTTGATTGATATATCTATGTGCTTTTGAAATTCAAGAGTGTGAGGATGGCGGTCGCGACAAGAAGGACAAGACCCAGTCTCAACAAGAAGGATGAGGGACTGCAGGATGATGAGATGATGTGGAATCACACTCAGAAGGCCCAATCTCAACAAGAAGGACAAGGGAAGGCAGGAGGTCGAGGGAAGACAAGAAGATGATATGATGTAGAATGAGGATATAGTCAAAGAGAACATGTTGTATGTAGAGGCGATGAAGACGATGACTACAAGGTAACCATGCATGTAAAGGTGATGAAGGTAACCCATGCTAAAGTTTTAATGATTTTTTAAATGAATTATAAAATCTTACAAATAGGAAAATAATATTTCCCTTCCACCATTATTTAGTCCCATCAATAATACCAAGACTATTTAATCCCATCATATAGGCTAATCACAAAATACAAATAAAACAGTTTAAAAATGAAAAAAATGATTTTTAATTTTAATATAAAAGAATTAATAAATAAATAAGTAAAAATATTGATAAATAAATAAAAATTAATAAAAAAATAAGTGAAAACATTGATAAAGTCTATAAAATCTTACACAAAACAGACCTATTAATATCAACTAATAAGAAGTCAACGATAATTGAGTTCGTGCCGAAAGCTAGAGTCCAAACAATCCAAAGTTAAGTCAATATTCCCTCTAATTTATGAGAACTCAAACATTTCATATTCATGATTATGTTCATTATGTTAATTTTTTTTTATCGAAGTTATAAAAATATAAGATTGTAAAGTATTATGATTTAGTATTATTTTTAAATATTTTAATATTGATATTTTTAGGTTTTGGAAGATATAAGATAAATTTATTGAAAAATTATTTTTTAAATAAGTATTAAATTACAAATTAGGACTTGTAGTGATTAATTCTAATAAAATGGAATATAATAAATTAAGTTTAAAGTTTTTTTTATAAAAAATTACATTTAAATTATATATATAATTAAAATAAATGTATACTACATTAAAGATTAAAAAATAATATAGGTAACCATCCAAAATATAAAATAATCACAATAAATTTAATAATAACGATATTATTGCTACTTGCATAACTAAAAAGTTCAAAGATAGTTTATAAGAGTGAATTGAAATTATTGATAAGAAAAATGTAAAATATTAAAAAAAAAATTATACATTTTAATTAATTTTAGTTATTAAGAATTCTAGGTATGGGTTCGAAAATTTGAAGGGACAAAAAATCTATGTTAAAAATTGGTGTGGTTTAGATGCTTCTAATTTTTGTTTCTCAACTACATGTTAATCCAGCAGTTTACAAACAAACTACAAACAAACTAGTAAACAAAAAAAATTGAGTTATCAAACTATTTTTTCCCTGACTTCGTGGTTGCCCTTCTCCCAAACCAATATGCTTCAAAAATATTTTCAAATCTACATAATAAAATCCATTTACAGTATTCCAACAAACTTCTCGAACCAAGAAACCGAACAAACAACCAGAGCTGTTGTGGTATAGAACTCAATACACATGTTTTGGTTGTTGAAGTAGAGAAATTTGCTTTGGTGTGTACATTCAATCGAGATCCCTTGATACTCTACAGCCTGCAGGTCATTGTCTATCATTGTCTATGTTGTGAACCAGGAGAGCTTTACTCTACCCCTCATCATGCTCCAAACGATTTTCAGATAACGCAGGACAACCAAAAACATAAATTGAAGTGGAACTGGGAGAGCTTATGCTTCAAAAATCTAATCTGCTAATTAAATGTCCACATTTCTGTAATACAAACGCAGGACATAAAATGTTAGGGAGCAGTAGTTCTTATGAATCCAAGATCTAGTTTAATACATAATCAAGAGGTTCCTGTGCTTGCGGCGAGCACAGGTTTCTCAGGCATTTAAAGCTAATGCCGGGTCTTTCTACACAACTTATATCCAGGAAAATTAGCTCGCTGTTTTATCCAGAAAAATTAGGTCGCTGGAAGAAAAATGGACAAAATAAGGAAGAAGCGTTAACCTGATACGGAAGGGTAGATAAAATAAGATAGAGGCGTTAACCTGATACCGAAGGGGCTTTCTTGGGAAAAAAAATTGGCGAACTGGGAGAGCTTAATACATTATCAAGAGGAGGCTCCTGTGCTCGCTGCGAGCAAAGGTGTCTCTGGCATTTAAAGCTTCCCGGATCAATGCCGGCTCCTTCTACACAACTAAGTTGTATCCAGAAAAAATAGCTCGCTGTTGTATCCTGAAAAATTAGGTCGCTGGAAGCAAAATGGACAAAATAAGGAAGAAGCGTTAACCTGATACCGAAGGGTAGATAAAATAAGATATAAGCGTTAACCTGATACCGAAGGGGCTTTCCTGGAAAAAAAAAAATGGCGAACTGGGAGAGCTTAATACATTATCAAGAGGAGGCTCCTGTGCTTGCTGCGAGCAAAGGTGTCTCTGGCATTTAAAGCTTCCCGGATCAATGCCGGCTCCTTCTACACAACTAAGTTGTATCCAGAAAAAATAGCACGCTGTTGTATCCTGAAAAATTAGGTCGCTGGAAGCAAAATGGACAAATTAAGGAAGAAGCGTTAACCTGATACCGAAGAGTAAACAAAATAAGATAGAAGCGTTAACCTGATAGCGAAGGGGCTTTCTGGGAGAAAATGGCGATGACTGGGCGCCAGATGATGAGGGAAAAACATTTAATTGCGAATGTAGCGACTGCTACACATTTAGTTGCAGTCGTAGTTACATTCGCAATTAAATGTTTTCCGTGATGATCTGGTGCAATATTTAGCGTATCGACGAAACTACCTGGGATCATTCGGCTCCGAATTGAACTGATACTGAGAACTCGAATTCCGGATGGAAGTATTTTCGTGCTCCCTCCTCCGCTAGTGGAATTATTTTCCCGAGGAAGTAGCATTGCGGATATACATGAAACGGGAGGGGCGCCTTGAGATGCAATGAACCTGGACAACGTTCGCTCAAGATGCATTGCGTATCGAATGAATCTTCTCAAACGTATTTTCAATGGGCCCACTACATGTACATGTACATGAGCTGTCATGTTAAATATGAAACATTTACAATTTTTAACTTACAGGTGGTTTTGAACTTTGTTAACTACTTCTAAGAAAAAGAATATATGTTTTTTATCATTGAGCCCATTCAAATTAAATATTTAAAATTTTATAAAAGTTTGGATACTTGAGTTATAATTTAAAAAATAAAGGTTTAAGATCTTTATCTCAATTATATATATATATATAGTTATTCTACAAAATGAATTTTATCAATCACTATTTTTTGTTGTTCAAAATCCATTTCTGAATGTAGAAATAGATTCAGGATGTTGAAAAACTTCTAAGACACTTCAATTGTACATAAATAATCACCCAAATCTACGAATCTATCATTTTCTAAAACATTTAATCTAGAACTATATATATATATATATAAGTGAAATGACAAAAAAATTAATTAATAAATATAATTAATTTTATAAATTTATTTATATTATTTAACAATTTATCTTATTTTATGTTTTGATAGGCATAGATATTTAGTTCTTAAATTTCAAGATATATAATTAATTTTATAAATTAATTTATATTGTTTAACAATTTATCTTATTTTATGTTTTGATAGGCATACATATTTATGTTTTGATAGGCATACATATTTTATGGTTATCTACATGGTAATGTCCAATTTCTAGTAAGAAATAGACCAATTATAAGTTGTGTAATGGCCATTGCAAGGCCCTTCAACCCACAATAGACCAATTATAAGTTAAGTAATGGCCATTGCAAGGCCCTTCAACCCACCTCCCATGTTTAATAATTTTATTTTATATTGTTTAGGTTATTAAGGAATGCATACACATAGATTGGTTTCTTTTATTGAATGAATTTCATGGTTAGCTACATGATAATGTTCAATTATAATAGGACCCACCTCCTATGTTTAATAATTTTATTTTATATTGTTTAGGTTATTAAGGAATGCATACACACAGATTGGTTTCTTTTATTGAATGAATTTCATGGTTAGCTACATGATAATGTTCAATTATAATAGGATATTGATCAATTATCCATTGTATAGTGGTCATTGTAAGGTTATTCACATTACCTATAAAGATTAACAAGTTTTCCTATTTTTAATGTTTCTATGTTATCAAAGGAAAAATATGGATAGAGTGGTTTTGCTTCTTCAATGGCTATGTTATGTAAACATATAGTTATTGTCTGGTATATAGTGGTCATTGCAAGGCCTTTAAGCTTACTTGCAACACTTATCAACTTTGCCTATTTTTGTTGTGTTTATTTACCAATAAGTGTTGGATTAGGTTATTGAATTTTAACACATGGTTAGTGACCTAATAATGTTCAATTCTAACATAAATTAGACCAATTATCTATTGTGTAGTGATCATTGCATGCCCTTCATCTTACTTGCAAGAGACAACTTCCCTCATTTTTATTGTTACTATGTTACTGGTACATAGATATACTTAGATTGGATTATGTCCTTGAATTTCAACACATGGTTAGTGACCCAATGATGTCCACAATGGATAATCAATCCATAGGTAATCCTCAAATAATTAGTGGATGAATAAACTACAAGGTGATAGGATTAGAGATTCAAGATATTTGATTTAACATTGTCCACCCCACATTTTATATGTTGGGATCCCCAAAAGGAGGGAAAGGGTTTGGTTGTCCGAATACATTGTTTATGAAGTAACTCTCATGTATCAGTAAAAGAAATCCTTCAAGATTGCAAGTCTGGTTCATAATTAGAAGTACTACTATATAACATGTTCACAATACGCTCACCTAAGATATACACGTGTTGGGATGGGTGGTGGCCAAAGGAATAGGAATTGGAAATGATTTCTCATATGCATTTGTATGTGAAACACTACGCAGTGAACTAGACAGACAAATCTAGAGGAGATTACTACCAATATCGATTGAGGAATACACACTAGCTAATTACCACACGTAGGGATAGTTGCCCCTATATATCTTCTTGTCCTTGGTGAAAAGAATGGATTGTGACCTTGAAGTTCGAACACTATTCTAATGAGAGTATCGAACCCACACCTTTTTGATAGAGTCCAATATGATTCTTGCTAGAAGTAGACATTGTTGGGTAGGTAATCATGTGTTCAAATTCATGGATAGAATCTAATATGCACATATTTCTCTGTCATTCACATAGAAACAATAGAAGTAGGGAAACTTATTAAGTGTTGTAGGTAAGGTGAAGGGCCTTGCAGAAGCTGCTACAAAGTCGATAATCATTCTAATTTTGCTAGAGTAGGACATTGCCAAGTAGCTAACGATGTGTTAAAATTCAAGGATGGAATCCAATCTATGCATATTCGTTTGTTGTCACATAGAAACAACAAAAATAGGGAAACTTGTTAATCATTATAGGTAAGGTGAAGGCCTTGCAATGACCATTGTACAACTAAATATCAATCTAATTCTTTCTAGAATTGAACATCCTTGGGTCACTAACCAAGTGTCGAGATTCATGGATGGAATCCAATCAGTGTGTATCCATCCATCAATAACCTAGACAAAACCAAAATAGGGTAGTTGTTAAGCATTTCAAGTAGGTGAAGGGACTTGCAATGACCATTGCTAAATGAATAATCAATCTAATTCATACTAAAATTAGACATTGTTAGATAGCTATTCATGTGTTGAAATTCAAAGACCGAATCTAATTTATATGTATTTATTCATCATTAATCTAAATAGTAAAAATTATTAAGTGTCATAGATAAGATGAAAATCCTTGCAATCACAAATATAAACTTCTAATCAATCTTATACCTACTAGAATTTAACAACCCTAATTAATAAACAACTTGTTAAAATTGAAGAACCAAATCCAAACTTTGTATGTAATCTTCTATTGGAAACATAGACACAACGATAGTTAAGAATGCATTCAATATTTTGACACTTAACACATCAATAAGAGAAATCAATGGATATGACAACATGTGAGTAGTTGTGATGAGCTATTTGTATGCCTAATTATCTAGATAATTAAAAAAAAAAAAAAGACTTAAACTAATGCGTGTAACTTCAATGTAATACTTCTTTAGAATATAGGTAGTGACTTTGTTACTAAATGCTATCAAACTATACATTCAACACAATGAACTTTTGGGTATTGAACACCGAAGGTTGTTTGCTTTATTGAAGTTGAATACGATATATGTCATTGGAAAATAAAAACCCATCAAAATGCAAAAAGGTTCATTGAATATCTCAAGGGAATTGATTTCATCAGCAATTGATTGCATAATTTCTTATGGAACAAGTGTTGCATGGAAGCGTAGTCCCTGCTGAGTTGGAATGGAAATAAATGCACTGCTATGGCGACACCGAGGGAGAATTAGAATCTTGAAACAACGGACGGAAAGAAAAACTGCAGCGGACATGTGGCAAGAAGCATGAAGTACATGTGGTCCCCATGAAGAAAATTACTCATGCCACTGTGTGATAAGCCAACCACAAGACGTCAGGCTGCTACATGACTCGGGGAGAATGTCACTACGGGAGTAAGGCCGGAGCCCCGAAAAGACGAAATCCTGAATTCCCAAATTAGATAATGATGCAGGAGCATCGTTAGCAAGCGCGAGTGGAGGACAACTGGATATACACCAACACGCATTTTGAAGACATTTTGAAATTTCGAAAGAAAACACATTAATGTAATAGCTGGAAGGATGTAATTTCTTTTAATGTTTTGGGGATTGTAATACAGATCTTGAGTGTTCTCTCTCATCTGTCGATTGTGGACATTTATTGTAATAAATGTAAAGTAGATGGTAGTCTTTAATTTTGATAAGATAGCTTAAGGTTGTAGGAGGGAAAAACTCAAGAAGACTCCCTCATAGATGTATTGTATTTTCATTCTCATTATGGGAGCAATAGAGCAAGAGAGAGTATAGGAGAGAAGAGAAGAACGAGGATTGTAGAGGTTTTATGAGTAGATAGTTGTTGTAGACCATATACAAAAGCACTTGAATTAATATAAGAATGCTTTGATCCAAATTGTCTGGTGTATTTTGGTTACTGTATGCATCTATTGAATGGTATGTTTACTATTTAATTCTAGTCTCTGTTATGCATTTGTTTCAATGCCATATGTATGTGATTTCATGTTGAATGTATGAAGTCCATGAGAAGAGTATAAGTTTCAATTGTTTCTCTTCCTGAGAATTCCTGCAAGGAGTGCAGTGAAATTCCGCAAGGAGTGCGTCGACAAGATTATGAGTTTTATCTTAGGAAATCTCAGGAGAGATAGCGTTAACTTATACCAGGAGAAGTGAAAGTATAGCACATAGCCGTGCAAGGTGTGCGCAGGCTAAGGAGAGTCTTATAATTTTCCAACCCAAGTGAACGGTTGAAGAACTTTTGTCGCAAGGAATGCACAAAGTTGGAATGTTTGAATAACCAGAGGTTATTGTGGAAGCCACAAGGAGTGCATGCAGGATTCCTTAGAATCCTTGAGTTTGCAATGAGGATCAAGATCAGGAGTGATAGAGATTTGGAGAAGTTCAGGGGAAAGATGAGGTTTGAAGTCACCTCATGGAATTAAGCTGAGGAGAGATAGTAGTCGTTAGATATGAAGGAGTGTGAGCCGTTGATTTGACACTCTGGAATTGTTGGGCTCTAAATATGTCCTAAAATATAACCTCTATGCATCATCCGAAGGTAGGCACTGGAACAAGCATTTTACTTGTTTCCTACGTAGGTTCTTACCTTTTGTTTTCAATACCCATCCTCCAGAGATGCAACCCCTGCAAAGGGACAACAATTGTAACAAAAGGAACGACAGTTGTTTCATTCAAATGAACAACATGACCTGCAAAAGGAACAACAATCGTAACAAAGGAACGACAGTCGTTATATTGGGCCGAACTAATGTTGTATTAATTGAGTTGTAGTACTTGCCCAACTATCTAATTTGTCAATCTGAGGTTCATAAACTTATGAAGCACACACAAAGTATATGCAAGATTGAGGCGGGACTAATCTAATCTAATGTTTAGCTACAACTGAAATTGAATCATTAATCTAATGCAGGAAATTGAAACACGCGACTTGGAATTGAAATTAATCTAGGAATGGGAAATTGCACAAATGAAATTAATCTAGGAATGGGAAATTGTGTAAATGGAATTAATCTATAAATGGAGAACTACATGAAGGAAAAACAAATACAACATGTGAAGAGTTGAATGACACAACAACATATGAGAGCTCTCACCAATGAAGCAATCTTATATTACAATAATCAAATCAATCTTCATAAAAGAATAATGAACACATGGAAACCAAAATTATGAATCAAAGCTAAGAATCCATTTCTTTCAAATCCTAATGACTACTCTATTTTTCATCCTAATTACTCAAATGTCTGATACTCTACTACTCCCTCACAAAGAGAGAGCACTCTCTTTTATACACGAGAGCCTTGAAGATAAGATAACCATCTCATAATTACAGATCCACTATTTTCCATTATTACAAAATATGATCCCTTCAAATCCTCACACATATCTCTCATATATCTTGGATAAGATATTCCAACCAAATCTCCATGATATTCTCCTTGGAATGGGCTTGAATTATCTCCTCAAATCTTGAAATGGTGGAGGAAGTATTCGAGAAGTCCTTTTGAATTAATCCTTCTCATATTCCTACACATTACAAAGCTCACACAATTTTGATATATATATGAAAATATGTCAATTTTCTAACATTTAATCACAAATTCCCTTTTAATACTAAAATGAATAAAGTGGAAAATAATAAGGTGAAACCCAAATGTATTTATGAAAATGATATCATGAAAGGTTAATGGGGCAATGAAATGTGAAGAATAATGAAGGGAAAGGTGGATGAAAATAGGACATTTCTGAGCCCCAACATACCCCCCAACTTAACTTGTTGCATGTCCTCATGCAAACATGCATGGGTCTTCTTAAGAAATTTTGGCATCTGAATGTTGGTTTTGAGTGATGATAATGAATGTTTCCAGGATGGGATTTACATGAGTAACCACTGACATTTTCTTATGGTTGGTTCTTGTGTGACAACCATGAATATAAAGAATGTTGGTTCTTGTGTTAACAACATTCATTTCCTTATTTGTTCTCTTGATGTTATGATAATGATTTGCCCATATTCTTACTGGAAAATATATGCTATCAATGTGCATAAGGAAACATCACTGAGTATAAGAAATCCCTTTTTTATATTTGTGAATCATGCCAACATGTATATCAGTGCTTAAAGCGCAACAGAGTATCGTTGGAAAAGAAATGTTGGTAAATGGTAAATGAGACGAAAAATGGAATGATGGTCGTGGAAAAATGAAGTGATGATGGTGAATAAAGTCCCCTACCCCCCAACTGAACTGGTTGCATGTCCCCATGCAACGTGGCATAAGTCATAGAAGTGAAAAGGAAAGGGAAATTGGTGAGGGAATTTTCCAAATTATTCATTGCTAGCAGTTGAGGAATTACATGATTAAAGTTTAGAAAATAACATACCTCCACTTACCCAAAATGTTGATGAACTATGCAATGGGAATGTGGCTAATGCGGCTACTGGAACATGGAATATGTCACAGCTGCAGGGTCATGTGAAAAGTGACTGTTGTTGTAGTTGTGATTGTTGTCTGCTGGATCAGAGAATGTGAAGTGGAGGAATCATAACTGTTGCTAAATGAATCATGGAAAAGAGGAAATACGAAATTGGAACTGTAGTACTTTCAGATAGCTAAAGTCATGTTGTTGTAATTGTTGAGGAAGTCAGGAAAAAGTGTATAGTCTTCACCTGCTACAACCCGATGGTACAATTCTAATCATGCGAATGGATGTGTCGATTTCGAGCATGAAGAGAAGTCATTGGATTACCGGCCATTGATGAATTTCGTTAACCAATGTGAGGCAAACTCACCATTGATGTCAATGAGTGCCAAGGTATCCGAGTACATCTTACGAAGTGTGAATGAATGAGTTGATGTCGAGCCACTTGCAAGATCTAATGATCAAGGGACATTTATCTATTCCCATGATTGTCAACGAGATAACTTTCCATTAAGGCATGCAAGCCTCTAGGTACTCAAAATGAACTCTAGTCTATATCCCAGATAAGGTGTTGAGGTCAATGGGGCAAGACTTGTTGAAAGGTGGACCTTAAGGAATCCCACATCAGTCAACGCAAGTTTGATAAAAATATTGGTAGGACTATAGATGAAAAGATCTTAGTCGCAACAATGTTTATGGAAAGACAATGTAGTCATGGAAAGGGAGCTGGATAGTTTTATTGACAAGGAGAAATGAACTGAAAAAGATAAAGAGATGTATAGAATGAATAAGTCCATAATCAGTTTATGTATAGAATGAATAAGTCCAAAATATGAGTCTGTTCCCTTGAGAATCGTCCCATCTTCTTGATTCTCGTTATGTTCTGGTTTAATTTCTCGAAAGCACCTTCCCAAGGGAATTAGCTCACATCCCAGAGTTGGAGCGAGTTCCTTGAAATGGCTACCGTTATAGTAAACTCACAAGTTTACCTTACCCTGTTTCAGAATTCATAGCTTGGCGAATTAGGAAGGCACTTCATTCAGGCCAGTAGTCTAAGGGACTTTGAACTGTACCCAAGCCCTTATCCAGAGGCTCGACTGAGAGTAGGGATAATTACCCAAGAATCATCTGAAGGTTCACGTGACCTAGGTCTAGGAATCCTATGCAAGAAGGAGTTAATTTCGAAGGTTTCAAAACCTGGGAACTCGAAGCTCCGAGGGGTTGAATTTTGTTGCCTAAGTTTAAGAAGGATAACTAGTTTCAAATATCGAAAGGGAATATCCTTTCATTTGGAAGACGAACAGACGAGATCCTTTCGGAAGGATCCGAGGCCTGTCATGACCATTATATTTGAAGAGGGAGCGTAGGTGTTAATGCCTTGACTCCTTAAGTCTTCACAAGTAGCGATGAAATCTGATCGTAGATCCAAGGATCTATCAGGACCCTCCTTGACCGTCGATCTGACACGAATGGGTTAGTACAAGGAATGAGTCGGAGTGGACTTATTCTAAGTCCAAAATCTCAGGAGAGATAGCGTTTTAAGAAACGCAGACGAGACCCGAAGTCTAGGGTTCGTCGAAGGATCAAAGGTTGTATCCTTTGGCACTTAGAGATTTGAGAAAGCCAAAGCGTAGGAGGAGATCAGATCTAGGCCATCAGATCGGAGTGTGAGGACCAACAACCATTGGATCCAGGAAAGGTGCACATGGTTTAAGCCCTTCGAAAGTGTACAGAAGAGTCATGGAAACCCGCGAAATCCAAACTCTCGAAATTGATCCTAGCCGTTGGTGCTGGGAAAGACACGGGGCGAAAGATCATCATTTCGTTGATTCGCACGTCAAGGATTTCGAAGACAAGAGTCATGGAAAATCGTGACATTCGAACTTGCAAAATTGATCCTAGTTGTTGGTGTTGAGAAGGACACGTAGCGAAAGATCAACATTTCGATTATTCACACGTCGGGGATTTCAAAGGCAAGAGTCGCAGAAACTCGCGAAGTCTGAACTTGAGAAATTGAACACATTTGTTGGATTACGGGAGGATCATAGACCATTGATCTGATGCATGCGGATTTCAGGAATTCGGGTCTCAGGAGGAACGAAGAAATCTGTCTCGAAAAATCCTGAAACGCGAAGTCCCGATTTGAGCGAAAAGGCGTGGGTCGTCAGAACTACGAGGTAGTCAGCCCGACGTTGACCACTTCGGGATATTAGAGGTTTAGTAACGTCAAAATTCCTGAAGGCCGGAGTGTCGAAGTTCATCCTAGTCGTTGGCGATAGGAAATACGGGGTGTTGGATCCTTCACTTCGGGGTTTAGTTTACCGGGGAAAATGGATTGTGTGAGTAAGAACCCCCAAATGTTGAAGTTCTGAAGCGCCAAACTAGCCGCTTGTAGTCTTGGTATTCGATCATCGCATATGGTCTTATGCGAAGGTCGCCAAAGGAAAAAGGGTCTAGTCCCTCACCTCTCAATTAGAGACCACTAAAAGAAAGGATTTGTCCTTGTAAGGAGAACACAAATTTTATTTATTTCTCGCCCCATCGTGGGTGAGTTACAGTTACAGGCGCAGTAAAAAATTTTCTGTGGTAGATCAAATATGACCAGGGAAATGTACACCAAGGGTAGGAAGCTATAAAGGGAGAAGAAAAATGGTTTTTTAGCTCCTTCTATCAGGAACCGACTGAGAATATGATTGTGGATCAGGTTGAAATAGTTAGATTGTGTAATGTCCCCAAGGTTGAGCCCAGTTGTAAATCTGATGTATAAAATGAATTGTAAATATGTGTTATAGGCTGGTGAGCCAAGTTTGTATAAGTCAGTGGGCTTATGTGATTGTTAGGCCAGAGAGCCTAAGGGTTGGAGGCCAAGGGCCTGATTTTGTACTTGTATGTATGCAGAACATTTAATAAAATTGAAAAACATCGCCAGGTGCAGACCGGCCACGATGAATGAGTGAAGGGGGACTGAGCTTCCACAGAGAAGGCAAGGGATTAGGGGCTGGAAGGTGGAAAAGGGGCTAAGTGTTTAGCCTAGGGGCTTAAGCCTAGGAATAATATTCTATTATTATTCCAAAAGGACATGTGCATTTTATGTTTTATCCTAAGTTCCTGGCAAGGGGAGGACGTACAAGGGTGATGCATGTTGGTGGAATGCATGCAGTTCCATGGGTGACAAGTGTCAACTCTGGAGCATGTGAATAAAATGGCCAGGATGAGCCGTGAGAAGGTTTCCTCCTCCATTCTACCCGATTACCTGAACGCGTACGGAGCCCTGGATAGTACGATCGACCCGACCCCTGCAAAGAAATCCTTGTGCATTCCTGAGAGTCAAAAATCTCATGTTGACTTTCATAGTCCGTGTGCATCGTATGTCCGACTGATCGAACCTGTGTGTGGAGGCTCTGTCTCGAAGCCGTGACCCTGAACCATTCCGCCATTGTTGAACCAGTTGGAAAGCTTGTGTTTGGCTCTGTAAATCCATGTACACCTCTATTCTGTGAGCCGAGAAGCCTGTGTTTGTTTTGGAAGAGCTGGTTTCACCTTCGTTCTGAGTCGTGGAGTCTGTTTCGACCCCTGCGGGAGTTACTCATAATGCATTCCCGTGAACCATCACTGTGAGGCCTCGAGCCATTACTGAGCCTGTTTGAGAGGCTATGTTTGTATTCCCAGTTGGCTATGGTGACCACGCAGCGCTGGACTGCGCGTGGCTTGATGGCCAACGCGAGTTGTGATTGAGCTTGTGTGTGATCTCTCTCTAGGTGAGGGAGGTGGTTGTTGTTGGAAGAGGTTTCTTCCAGAGAGTGTCCAGCACCAGCTTTGGGCTCTGAGACTTCCTGATCCGGCCTGTTTCCGAGACCCAGAGAGGGAGGTTAGCACCGATGGACTATGCTTGTGAAGGTGTATACTCTCGGGCAGAACAAG